>JASKGM010053789.1:0-19302 GCA_034509205.1 Ceratonia siliqua | reverse complement strand
TTAAGATTCACAGACAGTAAGAAATTCAGAGAGCAAGAGAGAAGAAGAGGGAGAAAGAGCTCACCAGTAGCCGGAGCAATGTCACCGAACTGGAGTGAAGATCGTCGCCGATACTGAAGAATGAAGATACTTAGTTACTCACCGTCACTGACTCACCGCGAAGATAGGGCTTCTGGGAGTTGGTCGGAGCTAGGGTTCGGAGGGACAAAGGTGAAGGACTGTGGCTAAGAAGTCAGAATTCTCAGAACTTAGAAGTGGGAACTGGGAACTGGGAAGGGTCGAAGGGATTAAGGGAAATAGACCTGGAATTTTAATATCAAAAATGGTGCGGTGCGGTTAAAACCACGGTTTGGACCTTCCAAACCATTAACCGCACCGTAATATGCAGTTAATGCTTATTTCAACCCGCACCGCACCGCTTGAACTGCGGTGTGGTGCGGTTTGCGGGGCGGGTAGGTGTGGTTAACGCGGTTCGTGGTTAAAACCGCACTGCTGTTCACCCCTAAGTAGATGGGTGTGTAGAGGATGGTTGGCGACTAGATGAGTGACTACGGCTAAAGGTAAAAAAATGAAAAGAAATAGGTTAAGGGGTAGGTGGGTTATTAGGTCAAAATGCAAGGGTTGGACCAGGTTAGCTTAGGGCTGGTGGGCTGAGTTATTATGTTGAGGGAGTTTTTTGGCTAAAAAAACATGGGCTAGGCTAAAGGGGAATGGGGTTGAGTGTTTGCTTGGTTGCAAAACGACAAAAATGTGGGTTTGGCTCAAGTTGTGGGTTTGTTGTTTTTGTTTTTACTTAATTTTTGTCTCTTTAATATTTTTATATTCTTTTTTCACATTTTGTAAATAAAGGCAAGTTAGATATAATAAACACTTTCTCCTGTAATTCTTTTTGAATTTATATAACAAAAAGTATTGGATAAAATTGGGTGTTTACATCCCTAGTCTCCTTTATCTGATGCCACCAACTCTACAGGTGAGTTAGATAGTCATCATTGATGTATTAAAGTTAATACATTTTTATATTACATTACATTACATTTTATTTAATTTTTAACATTTTTACATTATATTTGAAATAATTGATATAGATTTGATTGTATCTGTTTAATGTGTTTATGCTATTAATTTAAAATGTATTTTCATGTATAAAAAATTAAATTTATTATAAATAAAAAATATTATTTATGTATTATTTATACTTATATTATATTTATAATATATTATTTATTACTTTTTATTTAAATAATTATTCATTATTTATTTAATTTTTTTTCTTATTCTCACGGACGCTTTCACGGATTTTATACATGAGACACTTTCTTTCTCATAGTTGCTTACTATGAGATTTAATTTGCCTAAAGGATTGTCTTGCGATTTCATTCCATGAGAGAATGTTACAAAAATATTTGTTTGTCAAATCTCATGGAATGTTTTCATGAGATGTTTCCCATGCTAACTTTTCCACGAGAGTATTCGTGAGAATAAGTCAATATTATCTCATAATTTCCTCTTTCTTTTCTCTCGCCATTTAATCAGTATCTCACGAATAAAATCTGTGTGAACATTTCTCATGATTTATTTTTGCGCAAGAAAGTCCGTTAACGCCGTTCCAAATTCTCCCAACCAAAAATCCATTAGAAGAAAGTTTGTGAGAGACATTGTTTCTCACGAAAATTTTGGATTTTCTCATGATTTGTTTATGTGAGAAAATGTTGGTTCTCTTGTAGTCAAAGAATATGTTTAGTATAATTATTTATACTATTTTATTAAAAGAAATTTCTACTTTTTACAGTTTAGAACAGAGAACATAGAATAAACTTGGGTGTGGAAAAGCACACAATTAGACCATGAGGATCTGTTGTGTCGGCTGATCCAAGGTGGCAGTTCGACCCATGGTAACCCAGCTCGGTCCATATTTCCTATCATCAACTTGTTTTGCCATGAATTTGATGGAGTTGCTTGTATAAAGGTATTATTGTGTTTTTATATGGACTAATGTGTTAACATATTTTTTATTTATAATTATCTTATTTTAAAAACATTAAATCATAATTATTTTTTAAACTTTAAATAATCTTTATTAGTTCTTAAAACCTGTAAAAAGCAAAAACATATCTATTATATTTTTTCGCTTCCCTTAAAAATAAAAAATGTTCACATTTTATATTATATAATTTTATGCTTGACAGAAAAGTACATAAAATTGTTTCACTGCTAAGGTATCTAGTTATTATGTGTATAAATTAAATTGAGGGGTTCATTATATAGAAATTTCGTATCCTAATGTGTAAAAATATTATTGAATTGTTTATTTAATATAATACGACGAATTTTTTGGTACTATATAAAATTTGTGAGAATTAGTGAAATGAGTTATTTTTAACATGTGAATCTGACATATAAGAAATGACAGGATCCTCTCAACACAACTAAGTGTCTAATTTAATAACATTAAATACTTTAGTCCCTTAAATGATTGAATATTCAGCCTTATAACTCAATAATCAGTAACATTAAATACCTGAAAAAAAATAACTCAATAAATAACCTATTAAATATAATTTACAATAATATTAATTTACACTTCATTTATTAGCTTGTTCACATCATTATCAAAATAAAATCAATTTACTAATGAGGAGTAACTCAATTAATATGATCAAATTGCCTCAACTAAATGAACTTCGGTTCCAATCTCTTACTAAAGGTCCTTCTTAAAAGCATTCACTAATTGTGTATGTCATACTCTATAGTTAGAACAACATTTTTTTTTCAAATTTTTTTTTCCACCAAAAAGTATTAACCCATTAAGCAGCTATTGAATTTTTTCACTTAGATTAGTTTGTGTTTGAGTAATTTGCTTGGGTGACTTGCAATATAATATACTTGTATGATTATTTAATTGTTATATGTCAAAGTAAAATAAAGCAAATGAAAGCTATGAAAAATAGAGTAAATATATATATATATATATATATATGTAATATAATCTCAAATTACATGAATAGTATAAACACCATATTTTATTCAGTTTTTTAGTATTATTATTATTATTATTATTATTGTTATTTAAAAATATATAACAGAAAAAAATAATAAAACACATAAATACAGAAATACAAAAAGGGCCTCAATCCCATTCCTTTTACTAATTTTGTCCAGCAAAATCCATTATGTTCAGCCAACAAAAATTAAACCAAAAAAACAAATACTAGCCCATTTCCTACTTTTCTTCAGCTTAATCCAGCACCAACCATTACCCTGTAGCCCATTTCCAAGTCCATGACTCTGTCCAGGCCACTTAAACCAGTTCAACCCTCCCATTTGGTTTTTAACTTAACCCATAATCTCATTCCCACTTCCTTAACCTAGCATTCTTGCCCTAGCCGCCCATCCTCTACACTTCCTCTTTCCTTCTGATTTACGCCCAATCCTCCGCATTTTCCTGCCCAACTCATTCCCACCTCCACCTTACTTTCACTTTAGCCATTATGGAAGCACCTCACTAGCATCATCACTTTTCACGGCACCCATCTTCACTTTCCGTCATCCACTGTAGTACACAAGCTCTGATGGTACATGACCATTAAAGGAAGCTCCTTGCGAGTTGGTTGACTATAAAAGGATCAAGAAGAGGCACCGAGTAAAAAAACTATGGACAGAAAACAGAAGAAAAATCGAGAGCAAGCTAAAAGAAGATTAAGGGAGATTAAGGGAGTTGAGAGAGAAGAAAAACATGAGAGTTATAGAGCATTTAGACTCAAAGAAAAGAGACCGAGAGTTGAACTTTTCTTTTATTTTTGCTTGTGAATGATTCTAATGTGTTTTTTGAAAGCTATGATAATGTGAATCCTTTGGCTCCAAGAGTATTCTTGGTTGAAAACCCTAGGATTCATGGCCTAAAGGCATTCCTATTTCAATTTCTTTCTATCATAAATAATACTTCAAGGTTAAAATTTTAAACTTTTCTTGGGAGGGAGACCAAATTTAAAGAAGACAATCTTAACTCATTTTGATAATCATCGGAACAAATCAACCATTCCAATTTTAAGAAAACTGAAGTATAAGAAAGTGTAAATATTTCTAGAAAGTTTTTTTATTTGCGACAATGGCTAGTATCCTCATTTGTTTTCTTGTAGGTGTTGTTTTAAATAAAGAGTTTGGGGTAATAGCCAAGGTTCACCTCCGATTATTGTAGTGATTTCAAAATTCTTTGGGTTATTTCATAAACATCTTTGTTTCACCTTGATAAAAGAAACATATGCTGGATTTATTGTTCGTATTGGGTACAATTAAAAATGCAATGTTGTTTTTGCATTTCAAAGGGATAGATATGTTGAAATACGAATGCCTAGCCTTTGAGCTCAAATTCTACTAATGTTGTTTTATGTGGACTGTTGTGTGCTTACTTATTTGTATCTTGTTTCTTTCTGTTATTATGTTTAGTTTCAGGTTGTATAGGGATTATTATTACTTTGGGTTGGTAATTTTAGTTAGTTATTTATTTCGTTTAGTTCCATTCTCTGTTTTATTGGTTGTATAAATTTTTTGGTTTAATTTTCATCACTATTGGAAAGATGTAAGTTCCTTTTTTCCTTTTCTCTGCTTCGTTTTTTTTTTCTTGCTTTTCTTTTCAGTGTTTATATCTCGTTTTCTTTATTTTGTTTTACTTTTTTTTATTATTCCTTTTTTTTTTCTTTCTTTTCTTCTTCTTTCTTCTTTCTAATATAATTCAAGTGCCCAACGCAATATCATTTCCTTTTAAAAGAAATAGAAGTTTTACAATGGAATTTTAAAAGTGAAACCTCTTGAAAATAATTGATCAATAGGATCATGGCTTGATAGAATCAAGTACATTTTATGGGTTTATTGTTAGAAGGTGAATTTTACTCAAGAAGATTTCAGGGACCCAATTTCTTTAAAGATTATTTTGGAGCGATAAAGACATCATTGGAAATGGCATTTACCCTCTAGTTCAAAAGCCCATCTTCCTTTAGAAGTCATTTTTGAAAGGGATACTTTAAGGATCAAATTCTTCTAAAATGACCCATTCCTTGTTGGGATATATCAACTTCATCACAAGGCCGATTTTAAAAATGGGTCCCAAAAAGCGCAATTAAAATGTTTCCTTTCAAAAAAGATTCTAGAGGCCCAATTAATTTGTTTACTGAGTAAGGGTTTCAAAGGCTCAATATCTTTTTTAAGAGATTTTGAAAAGTTACTTAATTGATTTTTCACAAAAAAAGGTTTCAAGGGCCCAATTAACTTATTTTCTAGTTGAGCTTCAAAGGCCTAACTAGATTAAATATTTTCAAGAAAATTTCATAAAATCCAAAAGTGTTTAGGTCAATTCCTAGAAATTTTGTTTTGACCCCAATATTTTTCAGTAATTTTACTTTGACTCTAACACTTTTTAAATATTACATTTTGGTCCTAATACTTTCAGAATTGAATCTTTGGATCAGAACTTTTAGAAATTATGTTTTGAACCTTGATATTTTTGAAATTTCATTTTGGCCCCAATATTTTTTGAAATTGAATCTTTGGCCCCTAAATGTTTTAGAAACGTCAAATCTGCCATTCACACTGGGTTAATAAATTTATTCAACTTTTCATAGGCGTTCAGTGGGTTTATCTTCCCTAAAGTCCTAACCTCTATAGGCACTCAGTGGAGATACATACTCCCAATGCTATAATTTTCAAAGGCTTTCAGTGGAAGTTTCTCCGAAGTCCTAATTTCCATAGGCTTTTAGTAGAGGTTTGTCCTCCGCAAATATCTTAACTTCTTTTCAAGGCTTTAAGTGAAAGTTTATCTTCCCCTAATGTCTTAACGTTTTTAGGCAAGAGATCATATATCTCACCTAATTCACTTATCCAAATATTCCAAACTATGTTGACCTTGATCCCTTTTTGCAGTACGTAGGTACTTACTTGGTGAGGTAAGTTTAGTTATGTCTTTCTTTATCTTTGTCCATTAATAAAAAAGATGGATAATGAAAATACATTAAATTTTTAAGCACAAACAATTTAGGATAACCATCCTTAGAGATGGACGTTGTGGGGTGCCTAACATATTCCCTACATGTAATTAGACTTTCAAACCCTTCTTCTAGTTCCAAGGGCCATTTTTCCTTTCGTTTTTTAAGGATCCCAATTATCCTTCTAATTAATTGGTGATGACTCCATTTTCTCTTTGTTTTTCCTTACGCGCTCAAAGTCATAAAATGATGGTATTTCACCAGCCATCACTTTGTGACAGTTTGGCAACTCCACTGGGGATAGTTAGAGAGTCAAGCCCTTCTTGGTTTGTTTTATTGTGTTTTGTTACCCCCTCCCCCTTTGTTGCTTTTAATTATTTACTTTAGCATGTAAATATGTTTTAATTTTTGTACCTAATTGTTTTACTACAAATTCTAGGTGTGCTTGTTTAAAATGTTTTTCATATAGTATGAATTGTGGGAATTATAGGGTAGATGACAATAACTGCAATATTTGTTTATGCCTTAGAGTAGATGACAAAATAACTGCTCTCTTTTGTTAATTTTGGGTTTCTCTTTTTGGGTAAATGTTGTGATCAAGGTTTGTACACTCTTCACACACATTGTGCACCATACACATCCTTTACACACACCTATTGGGCCCTATACTCAGGTCTGTGTGAACTCTAGGAGAGAAATGAAGGTGGCGTAGTGATGCCTAGTGGGATTTCTTCTCACAGGTATTCATGAAAACCTTCGCTCAGATTGTTAACTCACTTACTTAGTTGGTTCATGTGGAGGCTCTGTCCACCCATGCAATCATACTGGGAAGTTGAGATTCTCATTATTTTAATGGGGGCAATTTGTTCTAAAGCCAGTTCTTGTGAGGATTATAAATCTACCATGAAACCAATGCACTGTTAAATTAACCCTAGAAGCTACCATATAGTTAGAGACTGGCTACTCAGGATAAGTATGTTTACCCAACACTAACCTACCTATGACAATGAAGAGCATGCACTCACTCTGTTTAATACAGTTATTTATCACCTCGCATTATCATGGACATAATCAAAAGTTTTCCGCACATGTATATCATTTGAATCTCATTTTTATCATTACCATTATAGGTTTGGCATCAAGATTATTGAACATTTTAAAGCAAAGATTAGTATTAAAGATAAACATGAGTATTAGCCAGAAAAAAAGTGGTGTTACAACACATATGGCAACTTTAAATAAAGTAATGATCATTGAGAAGTCATTACCCAAGATGTTCTGAGAATCAATAGAAAACATGCATGGCAAGATTCTAAATTTGATTTACATACCGGTTCAATCTTCAGTCATTATTGCCATACAAAAATTCTGGGATCCATCACTTAGAAGTTTCACCTTACCTCATACCTATCTCACTCCAACCAAGAAGAATATGGGACAATGATCAATTTGCCTATGTCACTTTATACCAAGATTTTCTCTTATTTAGGTAGAAACATATTAGACAAATCCATGGCTAACCTATTGAACAAAGATACCTCTAAAATTCAGTCAAAAATGTCCAAGAAAAGACAGACAGAGGGTTTACCTTAGACATATCTTGAAAAATACCTAGAAGAATTAATCAGGGAAAGACAGTGGACTCTAGTTGCATAGGTACTAATGTTAATGTTATATGGGCTAGTATTATTCCCTTCAGTAATGGGTTTCGTGGGAAGAGAAGCCATCAGCATTTACTACACAGTAAAATATTATAGGATCAACCTATTACTTGCCATATTGGTAGAAACTTTCCTTACCCATAATTTTTCCAGAGAGTACCATGGAGGAAAGCTTAAATGTTGTTTGCCTATGTTATCCATTTGGATGGTCACACATCTCCTAGGAAAATTGCCTAATTCACGAATGCCAAATCTAAAACCCTTTGATTTCTTCACTGTCATAAGAATAGGAGATTGAAATACAATAGAATGGGAGCAGTTGCTACACAATGCCAAGAAGGAGGAAATTTTGTGGAAACTACCATAGTGGAAAGGTGATGAGATAATATACAGTTATGGTAGTTTCCCATTTGTCCCTTTAATGGGTAATACAGGGTGCATTTCGTATTCCCCGATAGTCACTCAAGCAATTGGCATTTTTGCAAAGAATACTAACTCGAATGATAACCAAGGAATTTTAGTTTTATTATGAACAAGAAGAGAATAGGGACCTAATCATGAAAATCAGGCATACTTAGGATGATAAAAGAATCATGGACAAATCAGAATTGGGAAAAATTAATACAGGGGCTACTAACAAAAATTATGAATGGGTAAAGAAAAAGCAAGAGAATCTCCCACAACCATTACCAGCTACCTCTGAATAGTAGTAAAGGGTCAAAATTATAATAGAACTCTAGAGGCAAATATGATAATAATCAAAGAGAAAAACTCAAGCTTAACCCGGGAAAATGAGGTTTTGAATCAGCGGGTGAAAGAGCTAGAAAGAAGAGTCTAGACAGACCAAGGATACCTCTAGTGGAAGCAAGAACTCTAGATGTAAGACTCTGATCAAGTTAGAAGGGTGACCAATCATCTAGAGAGTAATGAGATCTTAGCAAGAAAAAAATTGAAATAGGCAGATAATCTGTTAACCCAAGAGCAATAAACTAATATCGTTCTAAGAAAAATTGTAGCGGACACAAGAGCAAAGATAACACACCTCAATAACATGAACTAGTTGAACCAGTATCAGCAGACTTTATGGCTTATCTTAACCAAAAAGAGCATTTGGAGGAAAAATGAAAAAATTATTATCACATGCTTTATGACATAGCCATCCAACTCTTAGATACTTGCAAAGGAACATGTAGAGAAGTACAAGATAAACTACCAAAGTTTAGTGAAAGGTTTCACCAAGCAGAGGCAACAATAGTGCCAGGGTCTTCCCCTGATTTACTAGTTTTCCTATACTTATGTAAAGAACTTATCTGATACTTAGACAAATGTATCTAAAATATGAGCAATGTACTTTGAATTAATGAATGAAGTAAGACTTTTGGTCCCATCTATGTGTTTAAGCATTTCTCATGTGGTAATTTAAAATTTTCCTTGAGTTATTGCCAACCATGCATTTTTGTGTGGAGTATTGTACCTTTAATTAAACACATGGGTTAGACATCATCACAGTTCTTCAAACAATTTAAACGAAGATGCAACCTTCTACAAGTGATACCTACATGATGATTTCAAACATCCTTGGGTGGTTGCTAACTGTGTTTGTCTTGGTAAAGTATTGTGCTTTCAAAATAACACAAGTCTGGATTCCAATATACACCATCTAATTTATTTTAAACAATATTCATGTGATAGTAATCCTTAGATATCATCGACCAAGCTCTCATTTGTGAAGTATTGTACCATCAATAGAGGCATGGGCTAAGATAGATCCTTAATGCCAATCTTTGCTATTAAACTTAATTTTGACATAGCTAAGGCCAAACCATTAATGGTAATAACAAATCTAACTAAGCATTAACAATGGCATATTTTCTTTCTATTTTCCTTAGCAGATAACAATTATTCCATCATTGCACCCCCAAGGAAAGACCCAGTTAAGCATTCTCAATCTGCCCAACAAATCTGTACTAGATTAGTTACTATGTCAATTGAAATGTCTAATGCCGAGAATGTTCAAACGTTAGAAAATCATATTAACTAGTTGCAAGAGCATATGTCTAAATTCATGTAATTAATGACTAAAAACATCAAAAGCAAAGATATAGCACCTCCACAGCAAGAAACATTCCACTTAGGTCAAGCATCTGGAATACTAAGAACGATCAATACTATCCCACAGCCATCGCCAGTAGCCACATTCCCACTTGGTGAGGGGAATGTAGTTTCGCATTATGTATGAGTTTGATCAGGTGCCAATTATTTCTCCTACAAGAGAGGAAGAATTAGAAAAAGAACAAAGAGTTTTTGAGCAAATCCACCTAATTAAAGAAAAGCTACACACTTTACAAGGACTAGGGATGTTTGGGGCCATCAGCACCAAAGAGTTACAGTTAACTCCAAATGTTACCATCCCAAAAGACTTTAGGGTACCCGAATTTGAGAAATAAGATGAAAACACCAACCTATAATATCACTTGAGATCCTACTGCACTGAGATGGCAGTTAAGGGGGACGACGAGAAGTTGTTATTTAATTTCTTTCATAAAAGTATAATAGGTACTGCACTACAATGGTATATGATGTTAGATCATTCTAGGATCAATTGATGGGAAGACCTAGCTGATGCATTCCTTAAATAGTCAGGAGGATGAATTTCTTAAAATAATGAAGCAAAACGAGTACGACATTATAGAGCAGCTAGGAAACACTTAAGCTAAGATTTCATTCTTATTGATAATTCTCAGTTCAGAGGCACATAGGAAAGCATTGCAAAAAGTATTGAACCAAGTTTACGTAGCTCCTACTATTACTCTAGAAAAATTTGAGAATCTAGTGAACTATGTGAGAGTATTCAATATGATTACATTTTCTGAAGAAAATCTTAGCGCATCAAGAAGCAATCATAATAAGGTTCTCCATATTATAGCAAAGTGTGAAGGGTGTATCATTTCAAACATATTGGTAGATAACAATTCTTCCTTGAATATGTTGCCATACTCCACACTTTTACAATTACCTGTCAATATAGAGAATATATATACCAGCAACCTTGTAGTACGAGTATTTGATGGCACTAGGAGAGAAGTTAAGGGGTATATAGCTTTGAATTTGGAAATAGGCCCTAGCACCTTCCAGACAGTATGCCAGGTTATGGATATCGAACCTTCTTATACACTGTTACTAGGAAGACCTTAAATTCATGCAGTAGAAGCCATACCCTCCTCTTGGCACCAAAGGCTCAAATTTGTCGATGGAAGGAGGGTCATAACTATTCGGAGTGAGGAAGAGATACTGATTTCCAAACCATCATCAATTTCTTATGTCGAAGCCATCGATTAAGATCTCAGGAATTCCTTTCAAGCGTTGGAAATTTTTTAAAAAGCAACCATAGGCGGACAAACCGCTAAACTAAAGAACGTGGTAGAAGATATCATGACAAAGAATGGATACTAACCCGAGAAAGGTTTGGGCTATAATCTACAAGGCATTCCCTCGCCTATTGAAGCTGTGGACAACATAGGTCGCCAATGTTTGGGGTACGATTTCAAGTATGAAAGGAAGATCAGTAAGGGTATACCTCATATCTACAAGACTTTTTCATCAGCATTATAGATTATGTAGCCAGACATGGCTATGAATACTTTAGGCAGTGGAGAGGGTCACAAAAGTCAGATCATGCTGGACCAAGGGGACCAACCACTTAATAATTGGGATGTAATGCCGATCCCAGATATATGCACCCTAGAGTAATATTTAGCTTAAAACTGTTTGATTCAATTGGTCGATGTCCAAGGCCATCTTGAATGTTGCTTAGAATGTTAGACCTTATAATTATCGAAGAAATGAAATATTAATTTCTTTTTTTTCTATGATTCCATTTTCTTTTTAATTTTCAAATTTCTTGATTCTTTTTATTTCTTTTATCGTGGTTCAAGGAATTTGTTTCCTCATAAAAATCTCACCATTATGAAAAAAATTTCCATCTTCCAATAATTGATTCTCATGATGAAACTGATGTGCATGATTATGATTTTAAAGAAAAAGATAATGAAACAACATAAAGATTTGCAAAGATAATCAAATCATCTGAAAGAGGAATGTGCCCCCACAATGAGAAAATCATAATAAAAAATTTGGGAACTGAGAAAAACAAGAAAGAACTCAAGATTGTAAATAACCCAAAAAATGAACAAATGATTAAGCTTCTCAAGGAGTTCATTGATGTATTCGCTTAGTCTTACCAAGACATGCCAGGTCTCAATCCCCAAATTGCAATGCCTAAAATTCCTTTGAATCTAAACTATAGTCCTACAAGGCCAAAGATGAGGAAAATAAGGCCAAAACTATCTCTAAAGGTTAAGGAATAAGTGATGAAATAGATAGAAGTGGGGTTTATTGAAGTAGCCCAATATCAGGAATGGGTGGCAAATATAGTACCTATCCCTAAAAAAGATGAAAAAGTAAGAATGTGCATTTACCATAAGAAATTGAACGAAGCAAGTCCCAATAATGACTTTCGTCTTCCTCACATTGAGGCCTCATTGGGAAAGTTACTAGGTTTCATTGTAAGCCAAAAAGGAATTCAAATTGATCCTGACAAGATAAAAGCTATTCAAAATATGCCTTTTCCATGAACAAAGAAAGAAGTCAAGAGTTTCCTAGGGAGGCTTAACTAGATCTCTAGGTTCATCAAAAATTTAACTCGTACTTGTGAACCAATGTTCAAATTATTGAGAAAGCATAATCCTGAAGAATGGATTGTGGAATTTCAAGAAGCATTTGGCAAGATAAAATCCTATTTACAAACCCCACCATTTTTGGTTCCACCTACTTTTGACAAACCTTTACTGTTATATCTCTCAGTTCTCCTAACATCAATGGGAGTAATGCTTGCTTAACATGAAGAAAATAGCATAAAAGAAAGGTTAATTTACTATTTGAGCAAAAAATTCAATGAATATGAAAGTCGATATATCTCTACTAAAAGAACTTGTTGTGCTCTCATTTGGACCACCAAGAAGCTTCATCAGTACATGGCATATTACACTGTCTTGCTGGTTTCTAGAATCGATCCTTTGAAATATGTATTTGAAAGACCTCACTTATCAGGAAGAGTTAGTAAATGGTAAGCAATATTATCAAGATATACATTAAATATATCACCGCCAAAGTTGTAAAAGAGAGTGTCATCACGGACCACTTGGTGGATAATCCAGTGATCAAACATCAGTAGATTTTGAGTTTCCAGACGAAGACATTCTGAAAGTTGGGGAGTCCGAAAAGGAAGAGAGTTGGAAAATATATTTCGATGGGGCAGCCAATGTACATGGAAATGGCCTGGGAGCTGCTATCATTTCCCTAGAGGGGAAACAATTCTAGTTGCCATAAAATTAGACTTTGACTATACAAATAATATCGCTGAATACGAAGCTTGCGTTAATGGGTTACACAAAGCTTTGAAAATGAACATAAAGAAGTTAGAAGTATTTGGTGACTCAGCTCTCATCATTTACCAAGTTAAGGGAGAATGGCAGACACGAGATGTGAAATTAGTACCGTATCAAAAATATCTGTCTGAATTAGTCAAGAAAATTGAAGAAATCTCTTGCACACATTTGACAAGAGATAAGAATTAGTTTGCCGATGCACTGGCAACATTGGCTATCATGATCAAGTTAGACCAAGGAAGTATAGTTTTGCCCATTAATATCAAAGCCAAAAATGAGTTGACATACTATCTCAATATCGAGCATAGTATAGAATAACCATGGTATGAAGACATCAAACACTATATATAAACTCGACAATACCCCAAGGATATAGAAGAGAATGACAAGAAAACAATTAGACAATTAACAGCCAGTTTCTTTTTAAGCAGGGAAATCTTGTACAAAAGAGATTATGATGGCATGTACTTTGTTGTGCGGAGGATAAGGAAGCACAAACAATCATGATAGAGATACATGAACGTACATGTGTAACCCATGCTAATGGGCACATGATGACTCATCATATTCTAAGATATAGTTACTATTAGACTATTATGGAAAAGGACTGTATCAGTAATTGCCAAAAGTGCCAAAAATGTCAAGTTTATGCAAATTGAATTAACACTCCACCATTCCTGTTACATAACCTGACAACCCCATGGCCATTCTCTATGTGGGATTTAGATGTGATTAGACCCATAAACCCTAAAGAATCCAATGGGCATCATTTCATTTTAGTGGCTATCGATTATTTTAGCAAATGGGTCAAAGCGGCTTCTTATATCACAATCACGCAAAAAGTATTTCTGAAATTCATCAAGCTTAACATTATATGTCGATATGGAGTATTAGAAAGGATAATCACTAACAATGTGCCCAATTTAAATGGTTCTGAAATCTAGAAGCTATATGAGCAATTCAAGACTAAACATCATAATTCAGCACCATATAGACCACAAATGAATGGGGTAGTAGAAGAGGCCAACAAGAACTTTAAGAAAATATTGGGAAAGATGGTAGTAACTCATAAGGATTGGCACAAGAATTACCATATACACTTAACGCTTATCATTCTTATGTCAGATCATCAACTAGGGCAACACCGTACTCGTTGGTATATGGGATAGAAGCAGTTATGCCAATTGAAGTAGAAATTCCATATTTAAGAGTACTTATAGAAGCACAACTTGAGGAGGCTGAATGGGCTGAAGTCCACTATGAGCAGTTGAATTTAATAGAAGAAAAATGATTGTCGGCCATATGTCATGAATAGTTGTACCAAAAAAGAATGGTTCGAGTTTTCATATACATTGTCAAGCAAGCTTTCTTGGGTGGAGCTTTGATCCTCACTAACATGGATGGACAGATATTGGCAAGACCAATTAATTCTAACACTGTTAAGCACTATCATGATTGAGAAGAATACCCTTAGGTTGAAAACTCAAGAGGGCAACTTAGGCAAAATTAGGCAATATTTTTGAAAAAAAGAAAAAAAAAACCGCCTAAGTCAAAAACCCAAAAGGGCGACTTAAGTGGTAAGTGTGGCATTCAGATTGAGTGGAACCATGAGCAAGACTGAGGCAATTAGGATGGATTCAGTTTTGGAATGACTATTTGAGACTAAAACTAGGGCAGTTTTTTTGTTGCAAGAAAATTGTTGTCAACATCGAATTTGTTTTCTTTAAAATATAGAAGAATACACATCAATTAAAACATGAGAATCAAGAGTTTATAGACATTGAGGAATTTAGTTGAGACGAAATTCCTTTGTATTTGTTTTCTTGTTTGTATAAAGGCTCTACAAAGATTCAGTACTTATGAGTACATTTTGTTTAAATACTTTCTTTTTGCTATTTGGACGTTTGGTAATCAATAACAAGGAAATTTGTAATTTTGACCTTTGGATTAACACATTCTGCTTTAATGAAAGAAGTTTTATTCATCTAATATATTTCTATCTTAATTATTTATTGCTTTGGGTAATATCTGAATATAATTTAAATTAAATGCTTAAACTACATATTACTCTAGCATACTTTGGTGTGATCGGTTACACCTCACAGAAAAAAGTAGCAAATTCCCTTGGGTTGGATTGGTTTAGCCCTAGAATCTTCTCCAGGAGGACAAGTTCTAAATATGGAATGGTAGTGACTAGATGTCCAGAATTAGTGCTTCCGATTGAATCAATGGGTTGGAAAACTCCAAGTGAAATACAAGGAAGTGGTAGAAAGGGAACACGCTTGGCAGGTCTTTCTTGGGATTACAATGCACATTTTGAAAGAAACATTTATCCAAATAGGTGATTTCATCCCATACTATCTTTACTGCATCATCATAATATTTGTCATTATTCTTACAGCTCAAAGGGCATGATGGGTAAGTCATTTTCTTGTCCTACCTTCCTTAAAGATGGTTGGTACTTAGTTTATTTAGTACCATTCCTGGATTTGGTTGGTAACAGTTTATCTAATATCATTTTTTAAGTTAGTCATTAATCTCGAATTCACTGGGTATGTTGATTTATTCCATACTAAAATTCTCAAATTTACTTAAATATTCATTTAAGCCTAGCTTTGCTTCTAGCATAATTGCTGGTTCTGACTACCAGTATATAAGCCCAGATTTACACTGGTATCCCAAGCCCAATTTTTCATATGCGAGGTTCACTCCTTTGCTTAAAGCATAATTTTTCATATGCATGGTCTATTCCTTGCCTGATCCCCAGTTTTCAGATGTAGGGTCCATCCCTTGCCTGATTCCTAATTTTTCATATGCAGGGTCCATCCCTGTTTGATTCCCAATTTTTTAAATGCAGGGTCTATTCCCTTGCCTAATCCCCAATTTTCAAATGCAGGGTCTATCCCCTGCCTAATTCCTAATTTTTTAGATGTAGGGTCCACTCCCATGCCTAATTCATAATTTTTCAAATGCGGGGTCTACTCCCTTGCCTAAGCCAATTTTTCAAATGCAAGGTCTATCCCCTGCCTAATACCCAATTTTCAGATGTAGGGTTCATCCTCTGCCTGGTTCCCAATTTTCAGATGCAGGATCCATCCCCTGCCTGATAGCCAATTTTCATATGTAGGATCCTTTCCTTACCTTATACCCAATTTCATATGCAGGGTCCATCCTCTGCCTGATTCCCAATTTTTAGATGCAGGGTCATTCCTTGCTTGATTGCCAATTTTTATATGCAAGGTCCATCCGCTGCCTGATTCCAAATTTTCAGAAGTAGGGTCCTTCCCCTACTTGATTTCTAGCTTTCAGATTCATTGGTCTTATCCCTTTGCCTAGTCTCAGCTCCCTCAATTTAATACGTAAGTCAATTCTTCCATTCCAATTCCAATTTCACTTAGTATGATTGACTCATGCCGTACTAAGTTCCATCAATTTATTACGTACGTCGATTCTTCCAATTTCAAATTCACTTAAAGTTCTGATTAACTCCATGTTAAAGCTTTCAAGTTTACTTAATAGCCTTTTTTAAGCTTAGCTTTACGTCTAGCATCTTTATTGGTTTTGATTACCAGTTCTTTTAAGCCTAACTTTACGTCTAGCACCATTACTGGTTTTGACTACTAGTCCCCTTAAGCCTAGCTTTACATCTAGCATCCTTATTGATTTTGATTACCAATCCTTTAAGCCTAACTTTGCATCTGGCGTCCGAAGCCTAGCTTTAGGTCTGGCATTCCAAGCTCAGCTTCACTGCTGGCATCCTAAGATCAATTTTTCTGATGCAGGGTCCACTCCCTTGCTTGATTATTGATTTTCAGAGGCACGGGGTCCTATCCCCTTGCTTGATTCCCAAAATTTCCAAAATTCACTGCATATCACTTTCAATATTCACTTATTATGGTTATTTATTCCATACTAAATTTCCAAAATTCTCATTTAAAATTGAGTTAATGCAGTTACCATCCCTTGCTTGTTTTTCAAGTTTTGATCAAGATTCATGTGACGCTTCGCCCTTGCCAAATTTCAAAACTTTCTATCTACTTCATGCGACTGATCCCTCTTCAAATTTTGTTTTCAATTTGCTTGTTAGGCTTAATATTGGCCAAAATATATGTTTTTATCTTTACTTGTTCTTTATAGGTAAATTAGAAAAACTATTGGTCTATCATATTTTCCCATAAAGAAGTAAGTAAAGAGGAGCAACTGTAAGCACCATATTTTATCTAATTGTTTATTATTATTATTATTTATTATTGTTGTTGTTATTTAAAAATGTAAAAAAGAGAAAAATAATAAAACACAAAAATACAAAAAGGGCCTTAAGCCTATTCCTTTTGCTAATTTTTGGCTAGCCCAATCCATTATGTTTAGCCAACAAAAATTAAACCAAAAAAAACTATAGCCCATTTCCTATGTTTCTTCGGCCCAATCCAAAACCAACCATTACCTTGCACCCCATTACCAAGTTCAAGACCCAGTCTAGCCCACTTAAAATTAGTTCAACCCACCCATTTGGTTTTAAACCTAATCCATCATCTCATCCCCACATCCTTAACCTAGCTTTCTATCCCTAGCTGCCCACCCTCTACACTTCCTCTTTCCCTCTGATTTACACCAAATCCTCTACATTTTATCGCCCAAATCATTCCCACCTCCAGCTTGCTTTCACTTCAGCCATAATGGAAGCACCTCACTGGCATCAACACTTTTCATGGTGCCCATCGCCATTAAAGGAAGCTCCTTGCAAGCTGGTTTTGGTTGACTATAAAAGGATCGAGAAGGGGCACCGAATAAAAAAAATCTAGACAAAAAATGGAAGAAAAACTGAGAGCAAGATAAAAGAGGATTGAGTGAGATCAAGGGAGTTGAAAGAGAAGAAAAACATGAGAGTTATAGAGAATTCATACTCAAAGAAAAAGATCGAGAGTTGAAGAAGGAGCTTCTGAAAAGGTAAGAACTTTTCTTTTATTTTTGCTTGTGATTGATTCTTATGTGTTTTTTGAGAGCTATGATAATATGAATCCTTAGGCTCCAAGAGTATTCTTGGTTGAGAACCCTAGGATTCATGGCTTAAAGATATTCCTATTTCAATTTCTTTCTATCATAAATAATACTTCAAGGTTAAAATTTTAAACTTGTCTTAGGAGGGAGACCGAATTTAAAGAAGACAATCTTAACTCATTTTGATAATCATGGGATTGTAATTTTAAGAAAACTAAAGTAAAATAATTTGACAATCTTAAAGAAGAACCATTCTAATTTTAAGAAAACTAAAGTAAAAGAAAGGATTGTAAATATTTCTAGAAAGTTTTTTTATTTGGGACAATGGCTGGTATCCTCATTTGTTTTCTTGTAGGTGTTGTTTTAAATAAAGAGTTTGGGTTAATAGCCAAACATCTTTGTTTCACCTTGATAAAAGAAACATATGCTGGATTTATTGTTCGTATTGGTTAAATTAAAAATGCAACATTGTTTTTGCATTTCAAAGGGATAGATATTTGAAATACGAATGTTTAGCCTTTAAGCTCAAATTCTACTAATGTTGTTCTATGTGGATTGTTGTGTGTTTACTTATTTGTATCTTCTTTCTTTCTGTTACTATTTTTGTTTCTGGTTGTATGGGATTATTATTACTTTAGGTTGATAATTTTATTCAGTTATCTATTTCAATTAGTTCCATTCTTTGTTTTATTGGTTGTATAAATTTTTTGGTTTAATTTTCATCCCCATTGGAAAAATTCATTTTTTCCTTTTCTCTGCCTCATTTTTTTTCTTTCTTTTATTTTCAATGCTTATATCTCATTTTCTTTATTTTGTTTTACGTTTTTTTTATTATTCCCATTTATTTTTTCTTTTCTTCTTTCTTCTTTCTAAGATCATTCGTTTTAAGTTAAAGTGCCCAACGCAATATCATTCCCTTTTAAAAGAAATAGAAGTTTTACAATGGAATTTTAAAAGCAAAACCCCTTGAAAATAATCGATCAATAGAATCATGGCTTGATAGAATCAAGTACATTTTATGGGTTTGTTGTTAGAAGGTAAATTTTATTCAAGAAGATTTCAGGGACCCAATTTCTTTAAAGATTATTTTGGAGCGATAAAAACATCATTGTGAATGGCATTTACCTTCTGGTTCAAAAGCCCATCTTCCTTTAGAAGTCATTTTTGAAAGGGATACATTAAGGATCAAATTCTTCTAAAATGACCTATTCCTTTTTG
>JASKGM010053766.1:0-55039 GCA_034509205.1 Ceratonia siliqua | reverse complement strand
ATTTAATTTTATTATTATTATTCCTTTTTTTTTAGTAAACAATTAGTGAAATGGTGGGACAAAAATGGGTGTTTACATTCTTAAATTTTTTTTACAATGAATCCTAACAATCTCAAACAAGGGTTTAGTGCACCATGATAGGACACCCAAGAGTTTATTCTATAATGTAAAACAACGTTTCACATCAAACAATTTGGTTTCTTTTATTTCATAAGTAACAATTCGTTATGTTTAAATCTAAAAGTCATAATCTGGCAATAAAAAATAAATCTAACAGTCACAAGATGAATTGCTGAAACGCTATAAGTAACAACACTGTTGCATAAAAAGGGTAAAATTATGCATAGAAGAGTAACACTCACTTGCTGATATGCATGGAAACAGAGTGCAGCAAGAAGAGATCTGATGTATACTTGTCTAACGTTTAAACCCTGTCATGGGAGATGACATGATTAGATATTCGCAATATGAACTCCAGAAAATGTTTTTTGATTGTCACTGCACTAACAGCAAATCAACATCAATTTTACTCATCGAGATACTCACAGCAGATTGCAGGTACGCAGGAGTAAATTTCACACCCTCCATGAAGATAGTGACAGGTGCTAACAAAAAGAAGGACATAACGGTTATTATTGAGAAGAGGGTTATATTGTCCATTGATTCCTGAGACGAACAAAACGCTTGTTATTTTCTATTTGTTTTTAGGAAAAAAAAAATCAAAGTGCCATAAAATGCTAGTGTAATGCAAATAATTGATATCAATTATGAAATAGATCCAAAACTCTAGGAAGTGTTCACAGATCAAATTACCTCTTTCTTAACCATGACCTTTTTGCTAAGAACATTCCGAGATTGATTTGTCAAATTGGATGCCATTGCACTCCAAAATCCAGTCCTTTTCAATAATCACAAAATCAGCCGCATAATAAAACTCAAATAACCAATTCTTTTCTAATGGAAAAAAATAAGAATAATAACCAGCTCTTTTCTTTTCAAATAATTCTATGTCCCCTTTTCCTCTCCCCCTTGAAGGTAGAAGACATGCAAAAGGAGATTTTACCAATTGAAGGAGGCCTCAGTAACTGATGCCAGTGCCACTCCACCAGCAATAGGCAAAAGTGAAGCAACCACCCATGCAGTAGGCATCTGCAAGAAAGTGAAACGGACAAAGATTGGAAAAACTTAATTCCCAATCGATTAAATCTAAAAAGTAATTTTTATTTATTTTTTCTTCGAAAAGAAATGCTTACCATACATAAGTAATCATAAACAAATAAGTGAGAAATATACCGGTATACTAGTTAGAATTAAATTAGTAAACAACAATGTCAAGCTAGACAGGGGTAAAAGATTCTACTGCCCTTCAACAATAAGGAATCATAAGATATTAACTTTAGATTTTCCAAATAAACAATGTCAGGGTTACGATTGAAAAAAAAAACAGAGTGCTGAAATATATTCTCACCTCTCCAAGGAATATAGCAGAAAGAACCACTGAAAAGAATGGCTCCATTGCTTTGATCGTGTGAGTGAATGACACAGCCACCTTTCCAAGACTCATGTTAGTGAAAAGGTTCCCTAAAGTATGCACCACGGCCAGTGGCAGTATTGCTGCAAGCTGCCAAGAAGTCACTTGCAGTCAATTGCTAAACAAAAATAAAACAGCCCAAATATCAGACACATAATAGATAATTCAGCATAAGCCAAATACCTGGGAACCGCTTATTTTCGGCCGTTTATAGAGATTAAAAATCCATACAAATAAAACAAGGACAGTCCCAACAGCAAATTGAACTGCAGAGACGGTTACAGGGAAGTGGTACACCTTCAAGACCTGTGAAGAAGGACAATAGTAAGAGGTTAAATACACCTTTAAATTCTTAGTGAACAAAGACCTCTTTCAACGACAAAAATTCATTCACATGTTGGTCCAGCCACTACCATTTGCAATTTGCAGCTTATGGATTTCAACTAGAAGCCTCTGGAGACTATATACCATTTCAGTGTCTGCCTTCAGACGAATATTAATTGATAATACCAGAAAGTTTTTCTAAGAATATTTTTCACTGAAAGAAAGATGGTTTATGAACAAACAGGGAACATTGTAGCGTACTGGATTCCGGACTCAGACATTGAATATCTATTACATAATTGGAAACTTCAGCAGCACTGAAATGCGACCGGGTTTCTTCGCAGTCCGATCATACACCGACTATGACTCAGAATTGCATAACCTTGTCACCATTTCATGCCAAAGGCAACGGCTAGACACCATTGAAAGGAAAAATCAAAATTAACCCCCATTTCCACCATAAAGTTTCCACAGAGATGTCAAAACGACAAAACATGAAGAAGAAAGTGATATTGAGATAGAGATTTAGATTGAATACCTGTTTGTTGTAGATATTGAAGTAGATATTGAAGAGGAACCAGAGGCCAAACAAGGCTCCAAGCTCCAGCGTCTTGAATAAAGCGTTGGAGCTCTCACCAGCGCTGTCGGGCACGGAAGTGGCCCGGGCCTCAAAGCGAGTGGCATCGGGATCGGAGGTAGCACGGGTGGGCAAGGATGTCCAGGGCCTGAATTTAAACGAGGAGGAAGAAGAAGCAAGGGACCAGGGTCGGCGAGGTAAAGAGGAGGAAGAGGAGGAGGCGCTTTCATTGGGCTTGGAAGAGGAAGCAGAGAGACGTACAGGATCGAAGCGGGTGGAGCTCCAAGGCCTGCGAGGTTTGTGCAAAGGAGGTGAAGGGGAGAGAGTGAAAACCATCCTCTGCATTTCCAGAGGTCGGGTCCAGATCTGATACACAAATACACTCCTTCCAGTTTAGAGTTTATAGAAATAGAAGGCTTCAGTGTGTCCCTCCACGACCAAGGTTTGATGTAGCAGTAGTGAGGAGACCTCAGAGAAAGAGGGAGAGGAGGGTGGAGTGTAAGTCCATGTAACGGAAAGATGCGAAACTGATTTTTGTTTTTGTTTTTAAAAAGTTATAATAACGAAAATAAAACTATGGCCAAAAGAAAATGAATCTAGACTAGATATTCTACTTCTAGGTTCCTTTTGAAAAATATGTTTATAAAAAACCAGAAAACTTTGCAGGTTCTGTTTTTAAAAATATTTTTTATTTTATAAAATAAAAAAATTTATTTGAGTAATTATATTTTATAATTATTTTTAAAAATTATTTTTAAAAAAAATAATAAAAAAATAAAAATAAAAATAATTTTTTATGTTTTATCTTGTTTTTATTATATATTTTTTAAAAAAATATAAAAAATAACTGATAAAAAATATTTTTATCTAAATAAATTTTTTTAATTCTATAAAATTATTTTTTAAAATTATTTTTTTATAAAATTATTTAAAAAAATAATAAAACTAGACATTTCCAAATTCTTGTCCCACTAACAAGTAACAACAATGGGGGAGTGGGATTGGACGAGGAAAGCTGAAGAGTGGTCGAACTTCAATGGAAAGGGAGTGTTTTCACCCTTTCACCGTGTAGTAGTAGTGATGCATTTAATGAAGTGAAAAGAAAGATTGTCACGTAAATTATTTTTTATCATATTAGATATTAAATTAATGATATTAATTGAATAATTGACCATATAGATTAAAATAAAATTATAATAATTTAATTAAATTAAATTAAACTATAAAAAATAAAATAAAAGTTGAATAAAATTATATAAATTAAAATCTATATTAACCTTAAAATTTTGTATTAGGACAACAAGAGAAAGGAAGAGGAAGGTGAGACTAATAAAACAAGAGACAAAATGAAGAAAGAAAGGGAAGTAAAGTGTGACTTTTGCTCTCTCTTTTCCTTATTATTATCCCAAACTCTCTTCCCAAACCTGGTGCCTAAGCAAACGTAATTCTAGACGTTTACTACGCTCCTACCATGAGGTAGCATAGATTTTTCCTTGAATCTAGAAGCATAGGATGGGGCTCGGGCTTTCTTCTCCAACAGCCAGGAAGCGGACTAGATCCAGAATTCGGTTCCATAGGGGTGCTTTCAACAGCCACTCATCTTCATTAGGATAAACTGCAGTCATTTTAATGTTGGTATACATTTGTACTTTGTGGCTGAGTCGATAGTGTAGCAGTTATTGGACCGTGGAATATATTACTTGGGTTTGAAAGAAAACTTACTTTTTCCCAATAAGATTTAATTTAACAGTTTAGAATATACCACAAATATAGTTATTTAAGGATGTAATAATTATGCTAAAGAATTGGCCTATACTTAGTTATGACAACTATACAGGTGGACTATTCTAACCAGTAATTACAACTTTCCTACCAAACATCTTCGGCTGCCATGCGTTTCAAAATTATTTTTGGCACTTAAGGGCAAATGTATCCAGCAAGCAAGTTGAGAGTAATATGATATCTATGTCATTATCGCACCCACATTAAAACCATATACAAAGTACCACTCTCAATTAGGCGGCTTGTTTTCCACCTCATTTTGTTTTGGAACATACTCAATTTTGATGGCCATAAGCTGAATGTCATTTGTCACGGGGCTACTTCATAACTGGACCCCTACAAAGACCAAATCATACTGATAAAAAGTGCTATTAAAATAACATAAGCTTCGGTTAAGACATATCAGCACCGACTAGAATGTCATTTGTCCTTGGGGCAATTGCTAGCACTGTCAGACGGCAAACTCCATCCATGACAGATTCGTTTAAACAACTCTAGAAAGTTAAAGCTAAATAATGAAACAAAATTTCACAAGAAAAATCTATATATATAACCAAACAAAAATCTATATATAATCTATATATATAATAAGCTAATTAATACAATAAAATAGATTAACATATATTTTACAGGTTAAACGAACCAAAAAAAGGGCCAGCTACCCGTTTAGCCCTAATTCTATTTTTCATTTTTGTAATATTACAAAGCTAACAATTGTAATATTACATTAGATTGGTAACTAAAGCAACACATAATGAATAAAAAATTTCATGTTCATTAGTTTTAAAACAAATATCCATATTATAATTTATCATCAGTATACATATCACTCGGTAACTTCAATGGACTCACTAAGCTGTGTCATCACCATTGCAAGCACAAACATGAAGATATGCCTAGATACAATCATATTCCTATGACATAAATACTTCTACACTCGCAGTCTTCATCATCCCGCAGATAGGGCATACATCAATAAACACTTCACAATCCTTACAGAGACACAAGTGCCGACAAGGCAACAATAAAACAGATATTTCCTTGACTTTGCAAGCCCGGCAACTCATCTGCTTCTTGACGGGATCCAAATCTCCAGCATGGTCTGTAACCCCTAGATAATTTATATTCGTACATGAGGCCACATCTTCTACTTCACTATCACCACGAACTTCTTTTCCATGCACAACACCTTGTGCCATTACTTGCTGTAAGTTGTTCTTCAAGACATTAACAACAGACTCATTATATTTTGCCCTGTAGTGCCAGGATTGAACTTCCATGCTAACCTGCTTTATCCTCTCTAATAGTTCTTTGTTCTTGCGGTTCATGTTCTCTATTTCTAGCTCTTTTTCATACAACTTCCTTCTAATTCCTTTTTCAATGGCACTCATAAAGGAAACCATGTGTCTTTGCTTTAGTTCTCTCACACCTTTGATGATGTTTTCCTCCTGTTTTGATATGTGCATTGTAAGATATGAATCCGATACGAATTACATTAACAACTAGTTTACACGTGGAAGGTAATACAAACCACAACAATACCAGATATGATCTTATATCCTATCCCTGAGTAAACAACAGTAAGCTTCACGACCAATGCTTGTTTATTGCAAAGTAGCAGCATACTTAGTTCTCTCTAAAGTTAAACAGTAAGGAATGACACCCTTAAAATCACCAAATGTGGTCTAGTGATGAGAGCTATGAGTAGTTTGCAAGAAGTCTTAACTTAATTTCATACTTCTGTGCCACAATGTTATAAAAAAAAAAGAATAAGAATGGCACCCCTGACAATAAACAGAATGAAAAAGCTTACTTACCTGAAGCTTGACATAACAATCAAGCTGTTCTTTCTGCTGATCAATCTCAACCTTCAGATTATCACCAAGGGATGAAAGTATAGGAAGCGCAGCACTAATGCCTTCACTTGCACAAGTGACAGAAGAATTGTGCTCATCTTCTTCGTATGATAGCCTCAGCCCAGTAGAAACCACATTTGGGGCAAATCCAGAATGACCAACTTCATCTTGGAAAGACTTATTATTTAGCAATATCAGATGCTTTGGCCGTCTAGACATTGATCCTACCTTGAAACCTCCTTTCATTGGTTCCATCGTCGGATTATGCTCATCTCCCACATAGTTCAAGGAACCAACACTGCACCCAGCTGGAACTGTGACAAAGTTGTTATCTTCTTCAGCAAACTAAATAAAGATAATATGACAGAACAGACTGCTATAGAAGTACAATCAATATAATCAGAGAATTCCGTGAAGTGAAAAATGAGAAATTCCACAATAATCCCAAGTTTAGAGATATAGAGATAGAACAAGACTAACAAGTGATAATTGATGAATATGACCAAAATGTCAAAAGCAGAAGAAAATATTTCTCTGAGAAAAAAAAGCTGGTTAAGGAAAGAAAGTAAGAAAGACATGCAAAAACGTAAGTAATTTTCTGTATTGCTTTAACTGAAAGCATGAAACGAACCAAAATTTCATCTGCATCTTTAAAATATTGCATATCACAGAGATACAAAATACAAAACGCATCAGCTCAAAGAAAAGAAGCAATCAATCGAAAGTCAGTCACTCAAAAATACTCACAGTCTCCAAATAACTGTAGTTGCGGCAGTCCAACAGTATCATACTGCAATCTGTTTCCCTCCAGAGAAGAGGGAAACATGGGATAGGTATTGTCCCCTTCAAACATATTCCTATTGGAAAAAAAAGAAAGATCCAAGATGGGACATCAGAGTTAACACCTTTATCTAGCTTAACACAGAGAAACCATTTTAAAACATGTATCAAGCACCTTTTAACTATAAAGAAAAAATCACGGCCATAAAAAATGCACATTAACGAACAATATAAATAGCGTCATAGCCTACCGTCTATAAGGGATTCAGAAGAAACCAGTAAAACAAACCAAGATACAAGTCACCATTGTAAAACCATTTCCCTTGCGTATATGAATACATTCAGCTCTCTTGAATGGTGAAAATTCCTATGAAAACTACCAGAGTATAATCCAGCTCACCCACTAGTGGGAACCATAGACGAACAAGAGAATGAACTCTTAAAAACTATGCGTACTTTCTCCGAGGGTTTCTCACAAGCAAACGGAGTGTGCAATGACATAAATAAAACAACAAAGATAATACAACGACCAGGCTATTTGCCATAAAACCATGGAAGGAACAAGCTATTTATAGTAAATTAATCCTTCCCCTCGGGAAATTCAATGACAGGTTTATTAAACCCAAAACAAAACATCCCACAGAAAAACAAAAGACTAAAATGAGACAAAAAAAAATCTTAATTTGACGATTATACCAACACAATAATCCGTACTCATATTTGTACAATAGAATCAAGACCATACTTAAAAAAAAAAAATCTTTTCCGACAATTCCAACAATCGGATCAATAACACAAATAACCAGAACTTTAAAAAAAATAATAGAAAAAAGAAACCTTACAGTTTCCGAGCATTTTCTTTGAAACCAAAAAAAAAATCAGAATAATCAGTAGCGGAGGCCGATCCTGGGAGGGGAAGGAAGGTTCCATTATTATGTTGTGGGAGTGGTTAGCAATTCTCGGGAAGAAAGGTGGAGTAGCAGAAGCGACTGAATGCAGCTAAGAAAACCGATGATTCCATGTGTACAAGTAAATGTTGGTAGCGTTGTGGGAGTAATCTTCACGGCCCTCATCAGCTATCTTTTCGTTTTCCCACCCCGTCATATTTTTGCTTTTCTTTATTTCTGTTGCTGCCTGCTGGTGAATGGTGAATGGTGATGTCCGCCTGAGTTGACCAAATTGTCCTTTTGTACCCTTTCGAGTTTTCAAGGCCGGTGGAAGTGGGCCCATTGGATTTCCCCGTTGGGCCTAGGATGTAGTCATAATTTTTGGTGTTTGTTTTTTTCCACAGTATTTTCTCTTTTGAAAAACAAACTGTTTCTATATAAACCGATGTGCCGTCAAGGTCAAGGGGCCCATAATTATGGATAGGAATAATGTCATTTCGTGCATAGAGTTCACGTTCCATTAAATGGTTGGAATTTGGTTTTTGATTTTTTAAATTCAATTTAATTTTTTTTTAAAAATTATTTAGTGTAGCCAAATTCTTACACGGTTTTCAAAATTATCAAAAAAAAAATTCTTCCAACAATCATTCACCAATAAAATTACTTGAATTTTGATCCTTTAATTAGAATACAAAGTCCTTAGTTTTCAACTTAGATGAAGTCCGTACTTATAAATATTATTTTTCCTTCATTTTAAACTTTAGTTCTTTCCATTTTCAATATCTCTTTGCATTTACATGATAAGAATAGTTTCAACATAGCTCAAGACCATTCTATGTTTGCATAATTCACTTTGAAATAACCATTCCTAAGAGCAAGTTTTATAGGATACCTAACACCTACATACACACTCAAGTTTTTCTTAAAATAATCATTTTTAAAAATAAAATCTTGTTAACAACTCTACAAAAATCACACAAAATATTTCTTTTAATAAATTTCATAACACTTCTTTCAAAGAGCTCGCCATAACATCTCTTGTCTTACTACCCTTAATATTTCAGTATTAGCCATCCATAACTATCAAGGAAAAAGAGATTATTAAAAGATATAGAAACTAAAATAAGAATAATACTACTTATACGAATTTTTAAGATAATTGCTTTTGATTTTAATAGAAAAACATCTTAATAAAACAACTAAAATTTAAATACAATCACTTTAATAATTTATGCATAGTTCATAAATGATATTTATGTACTCCTAAAATAAAAGGCTACAATGGCGCTCACTCACCCACAAACATGATCCACAAACTTCTAAGTTGTGACTAATATTTTAGGGGTGATACTACTTTATAATTTCTTCATTTTGAGGCTGAACGTTAAAAATTAGTATGCCATTTTTTTATTTTTTGTTTAATTTTATTTAATATTAATTAATTATTATATGTCATAATTTTTTAAAAAGATTTTCAATGTTTTTAAAATTTTTTATACTATTCATTCATATATAAAAAAAAATTTAAAACATTTCAAAAAATTATATAACATAAACAAGAATTAATTAATATAAAAAAAAAAGACATGAGCATAGCCTAATCTAATATCTTAGTTCCTTATTAAGGTACTCCTACATCACATGATAACATCAATAACATAACTCATTTTTAGTAGTATAGTACTTCTTCCGTTAGATCTACATCGTGTGACACTTTTCACCAAAAAAATATCACGTAATATAAATACAACAAAAAAAATACCATACTTTCAGAAATACTAAGGGGCTGTTTGGAATGGTTTTTGTTTTATTGTTTTTAAGAATAGTTTTTGAAAACAACTTTAAAAAATAGTTTTAGAGAACAAAAAAATAAAAAACTTGTTTGGGTAAAAATATTTTTCATCAGTATTTTTTCATGTTTTTTAGAAAACAGATGAAGAAAACAAGTCAAAACACAAAAAAATTGTTTTTGTTTTTTTGTTTTCTAGTTACTGTTTTCAGAAAACAGTTTTTAAAAACAACTGATGAAAACAGTTACCCAAACGAGTTTTTTTGTTTTCGCAGAACAAAAAAACAAAAAAACTATTTTTGAAACCATTCCCAAACAGCACCTAAATTTTTTTCCCAGAGGATCAAAAACATGTCTTCAATATCCTACTAATAGTTTTAAACCAAAGACAATTTATGTTAAGATCTTACATTTACAAAAATAATAATAATCATTTTGGTATGCATCATGCATCATGTTGCAAAAATTCCCAAAGTGGTTTGTTGGTAGCTGACATAGGCATTCCGAACTCCAATATGCCCCTCATCCATTTAACCCTATTTACAAGTTCTTCCAAGTCCAAGATTGCAGCTTCTATACTATTAAAAAACATGGAATTTACATATATTTTTTTGTCGGTTCTCATCTTTTTCGACGGATACTTTTCAACATATCCATCATCATTTATGGCAGTCGCTCTCACGTTTTCCGTTGCCATAGCCCTAACTTGTGAACTTGAAACACTATTTGAAGAACTAGCTATTCTAATGCTGGTTTCAACGGCGTCTAACTCCATCCCATCTGTAGTAGTATTGCTCATCGCTATGGATCCCTCCAGAGAGTCTAAGAGGCCCTCAGTATTTTGAGAAGAATAGGAAGAATTACATCCAAGTGATGTACTTATTGAAGGTTGAACTTCTTTTGTTAGTCCATCAGAAGCATTGATGTTTACAACACTCTCTGCAGCCACAGAAAGGATAATGTGAAAAAATAGCAGGTTACTTCTAAGGTCGTCGTTTAAATATATTAAAAAAAATACAACCAGTAAAACCAAGTTAACAAACTATTAAGAGAAAAACAAAACTGTTTAATTCCTCAAACTTTCTTTGTATATCCCCAGCAATTTTTTGTCCCTAAAACCTAAAACAATTTTAGTAACTGTAAAATTATTAAAAGTACAAGACATACGATGTACTCCTAAAATGTTAAAACAAAGTAAAGAAAGAAAAGACCACCACGACAATATTAGCTCTCAATCTGTAAAAGATAGTCCCTAAAGAAGGCAATAGTGGAACTTAATGACAAAGACGATCTCTCTCAATGAATGCATCAATTTATAAACCTAGTATCTGTATTCAAGCATGAGCTCCTTACAACAGTAGACATAGTAAATCTGAAACAAATCTCTCTTAGCTTAAAAGTCTCCTCCATTTTGGGGGCAAACCCATGATTCCATAGAAAGGCATCTTTCCCTCACAGCGGAAGTATGTTTTGGACCTGCTAGATGAGACAGGATTGTTGGGAGCTAATTCTTAAAACAACTATGAAGCCTAATGTAAAACCCTCAACTAGAAATGGTAACACATTCAATGACCCAAAAAAGTATAGACGACTAGTTGCTAAACTAAACTATTTGACCAAAAGTCATCCAGACAATGCATTCTCAGTGAGTGTTGCAAAGTCAATCCATGTCTTCACGAACCACTAGCTTTAATTCGCTTAGTCAAGTACCTGAAAAAGGCTCCTGGAGGAGTATTAAGAGAATATAAGCTTTTAGAGTTGGGCTTATATTGTGCACTCTTACTGCTACCAAGCTAAGTATCCTATAACTAGTAGAATGTGCTACACATATTATACCTTTTCCCTACCTTTAAATAGAGGTTCAGAAGACTGACAAGTCAGTACCACAACTCTTTTCTCTCTCCTTTCTCCCCCCTCTACAGAAAAAAAATTATGCAACAATGACAAGGAATAAGGGAGAGGAAAAGCAAAAGAAAATTGAGCATCCCTTACACAAAATTCCTCAGAAAAGGATACAAGCACCATCAACAAGTTTATACCTCACTGAAGGGGCAAAACAACATTCGGAAATGATTCTTTATTTCATAAAAGAAGAATTTATCAAGAGAACATAGGAGGACACATCCTTCAAAAACAACAAATTGAAGGAAATCAGAAAAGATAGCATTAGCTCAAAAGAGCTCACCAATCCCTTGGCAAAGCTATTAGTTTCTTCCAAAAACCATGTGCTGAAAGCCTAAAATTCATAAAGAACCCAAGAAAACAACTTTATAAAAGAAGAGATGTGAGGGGAAAGTCTGTACTGAAAAACCCTAGCATTAGATCCATATATAAACACTACAACCCCTCAAGAAGAGCACAATTGCAAATAATATTATACTCCTTCATAGATCCAAAACCTCTATAATGGATAAAAAGAAAGTTCGCCAATGAGGGTTCACAAACCATAACCTATGAAAAATTCCAAAAAGTCCATTACAGAACTCCCAAGCAACCTCAAAGAGCAAGAAAAGGTGAAGTTTATCTCTGAACTCTGGAAACACAAAAAACATAAAACATTAGGAAAAAAAGCCATGTGAAGGCGGATTAATTATACTAAATACTGGTGTCCAAACACAAGTGTTTACCTAGCAGAAAACCTTAACCTTCCAAAACGACCTGGAAAGAGAACAGTTATGAACAGTTTGATTTTGAATCAAATACAAGGGCTTGCGTGAATGGCGCTTGCATGACATTCCGTAATACAAAAAGCTGAGCATCCTTAACTACTATCTTTTCTCCGTTTTACTGAAACATCATAAATTGCATTGAAATCGATTATCTACTTGGTTCATGTTTGAACTATTTACTTCGAGCTGAGTTATTTTTACACTATCAACTTCACACCATTTTTACACCTCTCATATACAATATTTTACAGCAAAAAATATCTTACTAGTTCATTAGCTTAAAATAAATTCATAATAAAGAGATAAGCGTAGAAAGAGATGTGAAACCACTGGTGTGAAAACATCATTTCTTACTTCTTTACCAGCCTCCACACATCTTAGACCATCATATTCAGGTCACTTTATTCAGGATTCTAGATCCAAATAAACCAATCCAAGCATACTGCCAATGGTATCAAAAGAAAAAATATGGAATCAATAAGTTTTCCTACCATGCATCTAGATCACTCCAAGAGTCAACCTTCAAAGAAATTTTCCACCATAGAGGGGGATGAAAAGAGATTGTAGTTAATAGTGACTTGCGTTAGCTACCTTCATACTGCACTTGAAGAAGAAATTGATTCTTTTGTTATATTAAAGATCCTATACCAACCAGGGCTGACACTTCTATCCCAACTAGCAAACAGAGGATCAGAATTTTACTAGTCCTCACAACAATGACCAGTAAAAGACGTATATATAGAACAGTCAGTGTATTGTGCCAAGTATACAATTCCTAGGGAAATGACAAGTCCCATGTGAATTAAAATGACAGATCTATTTTGAAGTTTTAGTGTAATTCACAAGTTGTTTCTAAAGACCATTCTTCTGTGGGAATAGCATTTTCTGAAATCATGAGCATAAATTAAGGAGGGGCAGTAAGCAACCAAAATTTTTTCGATATGACTATTTTACACCTCGGTTGCACATATTTAAATAAATACAATGTCAACAAATATCTTAAGCAAAAACAAGAGAGCAAAACAGTATATTTTGAAGCTACTTTACCTGAATTTTCTGGCTTAATTAACTGGGCACAAGGATGCTGATCCCCAACCTCCGGCGGCAACTGATTGCGAGCAAATGGGAAAGACATGGCAAACAAAGATATGTAAATGATCTTAAATAATCTAATTCAATACTATACAAAAAAAAAAATCAATAGTAAGAAGACAGGAAGAATTTAATTGAAACAAGGATTGTGATGTTTTTCAGATCCAAAAATCAATAATGTCAAGGCAGCAAAACCTACAAGAAATATTGATGTTACCAAAGTATTGGGTTCATTTGCTTAAGGAGATATTTTCAATTTTTCATTTCTGCTTTCATTTTCCAGTACTCAATATTTAGAAAATGTGTTTGGTTCAAAGTTGGAATTCATTTTCTTGTAAAACAACCCTCACCCTTACTCCACTATCTTGCATTATAGAATTCTTGATGCCATCGATTCTCGTCATACTCCACTATCTCGCATTATAGAATTCTTGGCAAACTTCCATTTCTTCAATTATCCAGGGTAGTCTATAAATTGTCAAAGATCATGGTATAATCGAAAACAAAGTATCATTTGTGCTCATGAGATTTAAAATAACCCTTACACACTTCGTTTGCTCAAAATAAAGCAGCTTTGGTTCTAGTTGAAGACAAATGAAGCAACTAGGCCAAGTACTTTTATTGGGTTTTCATTTCCTAAGACTATTTATAGATAAATCCTAGTACGAGTAGGGGATCTAAGAAAGATAAGCACAGGCTATGAGGGGAAAAGCTAAGAGAGAGAGAGAGAGAGAGAGCTGGGTAGAGACAAGGAGAGAGAGAGAGAGAGAACTGGGTAGAGACAAAAGAAGAAAGAGAGAGAAGGCCAGATGAGTAGAGTTGTTCGGTTGGAAGAAAAAAATATTACAGAAATTTCAAAATTGTCACCTTGTTTTTTTTAAACAAAAATGTATTTTAAGCATTTTTTCATTTTTAAGAAAAAAAGGCCTCTATTTTCTAAAAATGGAAATGGAAAAGTCCAGCCAAACACATTTTCGAATGTGAATTTAAATTTTAATGAAAAAGAAAACAAAAACACAAAAGGCATTTAGTCCACTTAATATTCAGAGCGTTATTCCTGTTGGCAATAAAAAAATGCACTTAAATATCACACAAATGCATATGATTATATTACACATCTCATTGTCAATTTTTCATGGAAAAAGAAAGGATAGAAAAATATATACCAAGAGTTTTAGTATCATCTCCAATCAAATAATGGGAGCCACTGCACTTTTTTAAGCTTCCAAACCAATGTTGTAGAAAATAAATAATATTATTGCAGAAGAAAAGCTTATAAAGACATTGTGTACTAAAGTAGGAATAACATAACTCTGAGGAAGCAATCAACAATCAAATACTAAGAGTCTAATACTGTAGAAGAATTCCATTTTCTGCTCACTATTTTGTTTTCACTTGGATTTTTCTCTTATTTTTTTGTTCATTTAGGTAGGACTCTGGTTTCCTTTTAAAGAAGAAAATCTAGTTCCCCCAAATAAAAGGCCAAATGTATTGGAAACCTAACCAATTTGTAAATTAGTACTTGGTTGACTGGATTAAACGTTTCTTGTATTTCTTAGAAGTAAGAGTTCACTCACTAAAATGGTTCCCTAGGCTAACCAGCACAGAAGGTTGATCAGAAGATCATCTGACTGCCAAGTCTTTTCCAGCTATTAAAGTTCCCTTCATAAGTTGAATTTTCATAGGATTCAATCAAGACGATATACTGTATATGTCAAAAGGGCATCTCTGGATTCCCCTATTAAAAGTTAATGATGAGATAGATTCCCAGAGAAAAAGCAAATTAGCACAGATCATTACATAAAACAATAAGTCGTTAACAATTCAATCTTCTCCTTATACTCCTATTATAGTTTGTTTACATGCAACTCTCACTTTCCGCGATGTTGCCATTGATTCATTTTCAGAAATTTCAGCATTGCCCCAAAGTTCTATCAACAACAATTGACAATTGACACAGTGACAATCCAGGAACTGCAATCAATGAAGTTTACATCAATATAAGAACCAGAAATAACATTTTCCCAGAGAAAACCATTTTTTATCTTAGTCACTTAAAAGCATGACTAATCATATTTACACAACACAAGGAATAAAATAAAAATTAATAATAGACAATATCGAATTATTTATTAATATAGAGATAGAGAGATGAATTTATTGATACTGGTGCCAATTAAACTTAATCTTACGCCATTAATAAACTACTTATAGGATGAATTTCTCACAAAATCCACCGTTGGATTAAAAGTTCCTATCATAAATATCATACTCAGAAAATTTTACATTAATCCAAAATTATTTTGTATCCCATCAATATATCATAAGATTAAATACAAGATGATTTTGAAATATAAGAAACTATCACCTTTGATTGCATACTATATTGTTATATGATTTTTCTAAATTTCGCGTGCAAGATCAACATGTTAATTACTTCTAATTCAACGATTGGATCAATGAAAATCATATCTTATAATAAAATATTTAGATGTATAAGTGCGTCAATACATATAGAAACACATGCTAAATTATGGGATTATAAGTACACACCATAGGTATAGGCACTGTCCAACCATTTTCTGGGCACCAGTCCAAGGATGGGCGAATATCCTTGCTGAAAGCTTCATAAGTCAATCCTTCGCCCATTGGAAGAGATGGCAAATCAATCTAGAAAGATTAGGAAACATGAGTGAAGTATATTAAGCATGATACATAGACAATACTAAAATACTTCCAACCAAGCATTATCTTCAAAAACAAAATGCTACAGAAAACTTTTCTCAAGAAGAAAGAGTAGAAAGATACAACTAAGAAGGCATGCTATCATTTACCTATTTCCTCACTAGTAACGTGTTTCTTGTAAGATAAGATTAGCAACTAAATAAGAACCACAATTTCTAGAACGCAACAACAAAGATGACAGACAAATTGGGGGAGGCAGGAGGGAACCAAATAAGCCATAATCAAGAAATACTACTCAGTTGTCAATTATCCATTGTATTAAAACTTACATGGCATGTAGCATGTGACACTGACAAGAATTTAATTTTTGTTTTAAAAATTTTAAACATTTCTCATGAAAGATGGAGTCATGAAAATTATGATTACAAATGGTTACTTAAACACTCAATAGTAGATTTTAATTTGACAAATTCAAAATTATACTTTGGTAAGGCTCAGCTTTTCAATTTTATCACTACTATGCACCAGCCAATACTTCAAGATGTACTTATATAAACACAAATAAGCATTGGACATCCATATGAAGAGAGAGAAAGAAGGGAAATCAGCACAAACAATAGATTTGGCAATTCACTAAGTTTATTAGAGCTTAAATGTCTAAGTAAAAGGAGGGTGGTTGCTGCTCACTAAAAAAATTGAGAATTTTTTAAATACACGCAGAATACCTAGTGTTATCAGTATAACCATATAAAATTAGAGATTTTCAATTAAACACCAAAGTTCCATATCATCATAAAAATGTAGCAAGCAACATATATTAAGATGCTGCAAACTAGTGTAATGTTTATTAACCCAGTCTATATTAATATTCAACAATTATTAATATTTTCATGTTGTCATAGAAATGATGATATATTATGATGGTTTACTATATGACATCTTATTTTACTTGTAAACACATCATAAAACATCTTTTTTGTTTTACCGACAGTATAGCCTTGACTTTCAGTATGTCAGGACCAAGACCTGGAAATTATTTTATACCTATCTTGTCTGAATTATTAAAAGTAACAGATGGATTTGCACAGATTCTACTTGGCGTCCTCTGTTCTAACCTAGTGCTGGCAACTCACCCTTTCTGTCAATGAACTTTTTGTTTCTTTGAATTATTTCTGTTCAAACTTTCTTGCACAGACATTACTGAACTTTTCGAACACTCATCAGCTAAAATCCTTTAAAGCAAGGAAGGGCTTGTTAAACTCGGATATTTTCCACTGAAAATATTATGCAGGCAATGCAGGAGCCTGGCACCAAACTGATGGCCTCTACCCCAGGGTGTTGCTGGGCCTTCACCCAGCAAAGATGCCTCTGAAAAAACTGCATTATAGTAATAAAAATTTGCTTGTAGTAGATTAAATTTTGTTTACTTGATAAAAGAAGAACTTATTAAGTAAAAGTACACAAGTACAAGGAGGAGGTAAAGAAATCCTGTAGCAACAAAGCGGCAAAGAATGCCTTAAGCAACATAAATGTAAAAGAGGACCAAAAAGACATGTAAGATCCATGCCCAAAACGGGGTTCGATTGTCAAATTGAGATACAAATTATGAATTGGAAGACCTATTTTCTGAATCGTGAATTGAGTATTGTGTCAAATCATAAGGTTGATAAATTTTTTTATAAGAAAAGAAGGTTTATTAGACAAATGACGATAAGAATAAGATAACCTCGTAAAAGAAACAGAGCATTACAGAACACGAGAACCCCCAACCAAGTCCCAAAATTCATAAGGGCAGGAATACAACAAAGGTGCTCAATCTCTTCGCAAAGACAAGCACTTGAAAACACCATGAGAAATGCACCATAGAGAAGCCATAGCTGTTATCTCAGTAATAACGCAATAAATGCATTTCTTTCCAACCAAATACACCATGGTATTGCAAAAACAGCATAGTACCACAGCCTTTTGCACTCTTCTTCACAAAACTCATTATGACTTGTTAAGAAAAATTATTCCAAAGTTTGAGGACACACCCAATGCTAACTGAAAATGCCAAAAAATTTACTCCATACAAAAGGCAGCCACCTGACAATGTAAAATAGATGTGCAGCTGATTAGGAGTTAGACATACACATTAAACATATATCAAGGGATGAAGCTTTGTGTGGTCTACGAATCTGTAGCATATCATTACTATGATTCCTAATTCCTATTGAATATTGCTGTTCAAACAAAAGACATAACCTTATCAGAAGTCCTAGATTTCCACATAGGCCAAGAAGTGGCAGTAATTCCTGAACATATATCTCACTCAAATTCCTGGAAAAACAGAAATTCCAAGAAACACTAGAACCCTGAATAGTCAAAATTCTGAATGGGGGCTATAACAAAAAGGAAAGATTATAAAGACGATGAAAAGTTTCCTTAAAAGAAAAATCCCCCACCCAAAGGTGTTTCCGAAACCTTATGCGACTTCCATCACCAAATATTAAGGAAACCAATGGTCATCAAAAGTTCATAACCCTAGGAAATGCAACTCCAAGGCTCCAATTAGTTGCTATAAGCACTAGGTTGGCATCCCAACCATTCTAATGTAAATCATACTTATTGTGGATGCGGAGAACCTAGTGCCATAATGACTCTAAAGGCAAACACCATATCAATATACCTACCAAGGCAATGTTTTCAGACACCAAATTACCAAGACCCAAACCCCCCTCCTTCCTAGGTCTAGTCTACACGTCTCCCAGCTAAATTGTCTTTGTCGTCTAATGGAGACTAAGTAAAACACAATCACTTCCCCAGGAAATCACAGAAGAACTGTAATGTATTGATGATGGGATAAACAACAGTACTGATATTACTAGTAACAACGGCGTAAAATGCAAAGTACAGAGCAATCTAGATTGAAGAAAGACAGTAAACCTTTCAGAATATAGTCAATAGCCAAGAACAGAAATACAGAAATGGCAACTTAAAAGTAAATAGGAACCAGGATAAAAAATGGACAGAGCCCACAGCAACTTCTCCAGGATCTCCCCAGCCATTAGGTAGCAGACTCATTTTTTTTTTCCTCCCTAGCTTAACCCATGCATAGCTGCACCCTTTATTACTTCTTCCCTGCCCCTTCCATTCTTCCTCCAACCGTTTTCCCCCCTTCACGATTAGTTTGCTAGCTAGCATATTCATTAGGGCCTATTTTGGGTTGGGCCCTTCGGGTATACCTTCGGGTAACTGGGGGTCTGATTAGGGGTCCAACATTACCCCCCCCCCTGCAAGAGCCACCTTGTCCTTAAGGTCGAATTCCGGGAATTGGCAATCAACGATGGTTGCATCTTCCCAGGAATTATCACAATCCGATAAAGCTGCCCACTTGATCAAAACTTCTTGTGTACCATTTAGCAACTGTCGAACCCCTACAACAGTGTCAGGTGTAACCCTCATTTCCTTCTCCTCACTCAAAAAAGAAGGGATATACAGTGAGGGGGATCCTTGGTCCGATGCCTTCTTCAACTGAGATACATGGAAAACAGGGTGTATTCGAGCCTCCGGAGGTAAAGCTAGCTTGTAGGCTACTGGACGTACCTTAGACTCCACTTTGTAGGGTCCATAGTATCGTAGGCTGAGCTTCTCATTAGTTTTCCGGGCCAGAGTTCTAAGCTTGTAGGGTCGAACCTTAATTTAAGCTCTGATACCAAACTGATGGAGACTAAGTAAAACACAATCACTTCCCCATAAATCAGAAAAGAACTGTAATGTATTGGTGATGGGATAAACAACAGTACTGATATTACTAGTAATAACGGCGTAAAATGCAAAGTACAGAGCAATCTAGATTGAAGAAAGACAGTAAACCTTTCAGGATATAGTCAATAGCCAAGAACGAAAATACAGAAATGGCAACTTAAAAGTAAATAGGAACCAGGATAAAAAATGGACAGAGCCCATAGCAACTTCTCCAAGATCTCCCCAGCCAATGGGTACCAGACTCCTTTTTTTTCCTCCCTAGGTTATCCCGTGCATAGCTACACCCTTTATTACTTCTTCCCCTGCCCCTTCCGTTCTTCCTCCAACCGTTTTCCCCCCTTCACGGTTAGTTTGCCAGCTAGCATGTTCATTAAGGCCTATTTAGGGCTAGGCCCTTCGAGTATACCTTCGGGTAACTGGGGGTTTAATTGGGGGTCCAACATCGTCTTTAACAAAAAGAGCCGTTTCAAAAGTAAATTGAAGATGAGACACCAAGACCTCAAAACCTACACAAATGCTGCTGAGTTTTGACTACACTCTCAAAAACCTATTTGTCTTAGGAAATAATTTCAAACAATAAGTGGCACAATATAAATCGAAAATAAGATAAGCAATATAAATAGAGAACATAAACTACAATGCAAAGTAAGCATTACCTTAACCTTCCCATTTTCCAATATTTCAGTTACTCTTCCACACCAATAACAACCATCAGCCCACCAATCTACCAAATCCCCCACCTTCCATGCATTACCGACAATAACTATCGATTCAGAGATGGTACTAACATCAGGCCTTTCACTCTCATGATAGATAGTAGGAAAGCAAGGTCGCACCATCAATTGCTTTTTTATGCTCTTTGACTTGTTTTTATAATATGTGGGCTTCTGATATAACTTTGTCCATGCTACCTCTGCAAACAAGTATAGTAAATGTCAAAAACCATTTTTCATCCCAAAAACATAAATTGTTAAGAGAATTCCCATGAATGATTTTATTAATATCTCTATACACCCCTCAAGCCAATGCCCATTGGGCTTGAAGCGTGGATAAAACATATGCCAACCATACCTTAAGCTAAAATTTAATTTAATTTAATTTATGAAGAATGGAGGTCACAAGGATAGAACTCTTGACCACTTTGTAATGAAGTCTCTGATACCATATCAAGGATCCCAAAAGCTTAAACCATTAAAAGAAAGCTCATGAATGGTTTTATTAATATCTCTAAAATAACAAATATAATTTGATATGAATGGTTATCCTTGCAGCTTCTATGGGATACCAGTTATCTTAGCTTCCTCGTGGATTTTTATTTTGACGAGAAAAGATGCTTTAACAAAAAGAAGGTAACAAAGATTAAAAAAGAGGAGGATAAGATATTATCATAAGCAATGCTTTTAAAATTAAACTGATCGTTGAATAAGAGAAGGGAGTGGGTCCCAGTTCATTGGTCTAACTCTAGTTGAACACATATTTAATTATATATATATATATATATATATATAAACACATACACACACACATTACACTTTTGTGGAGATTTCCTTGTTGGGGTTCGAACCCAGCATTGAAATTTTTCAAAAAGCTATGACCAGCTTTCCTGCACATCCTGTAGGCTCATAATTCTGAAATGGTTCAATCTGGCTCTGCACTAAACCTACCGGTTTACAATAGATTCCCTGATTAACTGGCCAGTTTAGTGGCACCCTAGTTCTTGGGAGATGACTGGAACAAAGAACCAGCCAGTTCACTGGTCTTTTTGGTTGAATAAGCCGCTCTGGTCCGGTTTTCACAACATTGCTAATTAGAGAAATTTACAACAAATACAATACATCATAAAGTTAAGAATGTATCGAAAACATCAAATCTATTTGCTTATCTAACAGAGACACCGATACGGTATGATAGGTTTAAGGGAAGGCAATGATGATGATGATACATATTAGTAGAGAAAGTTGGTAGAATCAGTGGTTAGTTATCCATGTGTTACCATTGTTGGCTACTATAGTTAGCATGATTAGTAACTACAGTTACTTGATACTTGACTTGTATAAATGGGGGTTGGTATAGGCAACAACACACCCTTAAAATTATGTGCATTTCTAACCAATGAAATACACCAGACTACTGAAAAAATGGCACAGAACCACATCCTTTTGCCCTTCTTTTTTCTTCCCAAAACCATTATAATTTGTTAAGAGAAATTTTTCCAAAGTTAGAGGGCACATCCAATGCTCAACAAAAATGCCAAACAACTTAATCCATAAAAAGGCAGCCACCCAATCATGCAAAAAATGATGCATTGCAAATTCAGAATTAGACATACACATTACACATATATGAGCAGTTTCCTCGTGAATTTTAGCTCTTTAATTTTTTTAAGGGTTGGGTTCTTTGACAGATATGCAAAGAAATTGGAGAGCTCTCTTGAGCAAATGGTTTCTTTTATTGTCTCTGTTATCTCTGTACTTTTTTTTATTTACAAGGACTTACTCCTCCAACTTTGTACCCTCCTTTCCTCTTAACTCTTCGATTAGAAAAAAAGAAGAAGAAATAATATGAAAGGACATCAAAAGATAATAATTGCTCATTAAAGGAGGAACTTAATATTTTGGGAAAAATGCATAAGACTCCCTTGAACTTTGACTCTTTTGTAAAGAGCCACCATGAACTATAAAATTCGGATAAGAGGACCCTCAACATAGGCAAACCTCCTAATAAACCCTTCCATCCCAATTCCATTAAATAGTTAATGGAGACTGAACAACTTGTGCCCAGCACATGATCACTTAAATACATGTCACCAGATGATTGGTACAAAAATTTTTAAAAAAAATTATTTTTCCAATTTTCTAAATAAGAAAACATTTTATAAAAATACAAAATAATTTCTTTCACCTTGACCTTCATCTTCTTCATCACTTTTTCTCGCTCTACTTCCTCTCTCTACTCACCAAAATTTTCTCATCCTTCTCTGCCAAAACTGTCACAACCATCTCCGTCAATCTTCTCTATCCAAAAAAATCAAGCACACTCACAATTCTACTTGTGGTTTCATGGTAAACGCCAATATTCTTCTTGACTCAAGATCAAATTAAAGAAGATTGTCGTCCAGCTAATGCCCATCAATCACAATATGCATCCTTTTATTGGTCCCATAATCCAAATCTCCAAGCATCACATGGTAATGTTAGTGTTCCAGTAGCATCACAATCCAAATCTTCAATCACATTATGTCCTTCAATCTCCTTTTATTGGTCCCTGTTAGACCCCAGGGGCAAAAATGGAAGAAGGGAAAGGAGGGAACAATTATGGAGAAGTTATAGGGAGGTTATGCAGCAGTTAGGCCTGATTGTGCTATTTAACAGGGAGTGGGGGAGAGGTTATAGGCAGGCAAATATTTGAATTGGAATTTGGGGGAGTGGCTAGCATACTTTGAATGCTAGGGTCTGATTGTGCTATCACATTGCTAGTGTTTTCTTTGTAATTCTAGTGTATTGTAGTGTGTTGTTTGTATTCTGTTGTATTGTTACTGTGTGTAATTGTGGAAGTACTATGTAGGAACAAATCAGTGTAACAGTGTGACTATTGCTGTATTGTATTTCTATTTGACAGTATTAATATATCAGTGGTTGTAGAGAGGGTTCCCAACAATCGGTATCAGAGCAAAGATCCTATTGGGTATGGTAAACATGAGAATGGAAGAACAGAGGCGTGAAATAGGAGAAATAAGGCATGGCATGAGGGTCATCTAGGGCCTTATGGTGGAAATTAGAGAATAAATGGCAGAGATTAGGGACAAAGGAAATTTAGGGAGCCAAGGAGAATGGATGGAAGAACTCATTGTGGGAGTTGGGTAGGCAGCCTACACTGTCGGGCCAACCCTCTCTCACGAGGGTTTTTGGTTTTAACGATGCAAGGCATCGCGTGGTGCTAACTTGGGAGGCTAGTAGAGGCCAGGAGACGCCAGCCGCGACGGGAACAAGCTTGGGTAGTTTCAGGCGAGTGAAAACAAAGAGGAGAAAGGAAACGTTTTGCTTGGAGAAGAAATCAAGGAGGAATGAGCCACGAAGTTAATGGTGGTTGACAAACCGCAGTTGAAGAAAGGAGAATTGCCAATGACGGTGGAGAAAAAATTGATGTTGAAGGAGGAGTCGATTCAGCATCTGAAATGGGCGTGGGTTACCGGGTCAGAGAAGGAGTGTAGGGTTGTTTAAAATCTAACTTAGCCCAAAACCATAGCTCATGTGATACCATTGGTCCAAAACAGAGGAAAAAAGGATTGGGTAATGGGATAAACATGGGTTGAATGGTATCAAAAGGGAATTGGGTACAATGAATATTTGGGCCTGACCGAGAACAGATGTCCTGCATTGTTGGAATTGGGTCGAAATAGTCCAATACCTATAATCCAATGGGATCCAGGAGGGTCAAGAAGTCCAAACCGACTCGTTAGAGCAAAAGTGATGGCAAATCCTTAATAATGTTGTCATGGATTTGCTCGGCTCTCTCTCTCCTTCAATTTGATCTATTGAGGAGACTCTTTCATTATCTTCTCAAAACTTTTACAGGATTTTCAGAGGCCATGAAAATATTGTCCTTCTTTGTTGCAATGCCATGAGGCAAAGGAAATGAGAGTCAAAAGGTATGATTCTTACTCCCACAAGAGCTGAGAGAACGGGTGCTATGATCAATATAAGTGGTTGGTAACTCATGGTGTAGATGAAGAAAGTTTGGTTTAGACTTTACCTAAGGATCTTAGAAGAGATATTAGGCGTCACCTCTGCCTGGTTTTAGTGAGGAAGGTTCCACTATTTGAGAGTATGGATGAGAGATTGCTTGATGCCATTTGTGAGAGACAGAAACCTTGCCTATTTATAGAGAATATATACGTTGTTCAGGAAGGAGATCCAGTTGACGAGATGCAGACTAAATTTTCTTGTATAACTACTCACCTTAAATGTTGTTTTCCTTGACCAACTCTATTCTGATTGGACTTGTCAAGTACGGCTATATCAATGGCTGTAGCAGTTGCAGAATTTCACCTTAAGGACAAGGTGAAAGTGTATAGGGTAATGTTAGACCCCAGGGGGAGAAAGGGCAAAAGGGAAAGGAGGGAACAAATATGGAGAAGTTATGGGGAGGCTATGCAGCAGTTAGGCCCGATTGTGCTATTTAACAGAGAGTAGAGGTGAGGTTATAGAGCGACAAATATTTGAATTGGGATTTGGGGGAGTGGCTAGCATACTCTAAATGCTAGGATGTAATTGTGCTATCATATTGCTTGTGTTTTCTTTGTAATTCTAGTGGATTGTAATGTGCTGTTTGTATTATGTTGTATTGTTACTGTGTAATTGTGGAAGTATTGTGTAGGAACAAGTCTGTGTAACAGTGTGACTATAGCTGTATTGTATTTCTATTTGACAGTATTAATATATCAGTTAGTATTGTATATCAGTGGGTACAGAGAGGATTCCTATCAGTCCCACAATGCCTTTCAATCACGAAACTCCATCCGATTCTTTGTCATAGGAGTTTTTTTTTTTTTTACCTCATTGTTACTTAAATCATCGAAAGCAAGATGAGCTTGCACTTGTGGGTTAATTTTGCAGCAGATGAGCTTGCATTTTATGTGAGTGTTCTATTAGTTCTTGATCTTGTTGTTGGTTCTTCGGGTAATTGTGTCACAATTAGAGACACTTGAGGTTCAATCTTCGAAAAAATAGAGATTAATTTCTTTTAGCTTCACACATTTTCTCAGCATGCAAACAAGGGTATGAAATAAATTCTCAGACCAAGTTTGATTTGGGAACAAATTTAGAAAACCCAAATATGATTTAGGCTTTCTAAATCATCAAATTACTTCCTTGGCTATACTTGATACCCTCAAACTAGAAGAATCTGAAAGGTGGAGAAAGTAGAGATAGAGTATGGAAGAAGACGAAGGGATAGATTTTTTTATCAATTTTCATAATATTTATAATTTTAAAAAAAATAAATATATATTTTTATTTGTGTACCTATGGTGACAAGAATTTAAGTGATCATGTGTTAGGCACATGTTGTACGGTCTCCATTAACTATTTAACGGAATTGGGATGAAAGGGTTTATTATGAGGTTTGCCTAAGTTCAGGGGCCTCATATCTAGATACTATAGTTCATGGTGGCTATTCGAAAAAAGTATTAAAGTTCAGGGAGGTTTTATGCATTTTCACTAAAATTTTGGCACCAACTTTTATACTTAATTTAGGCCTCGTTTAGTGCGCTGCAAATGATAAAGACTGGATTGTATAAGTAACAATGGATAGTAAATAAGCTATCCATGTATAAGTTGTTATACTATCATATGTTTGTTGCAAAAACATATAATATGTAGGATTATATAACATAATAGTGATCAAGCAGTGGTGGCGGTGGCGGTGGCGGTGGCGATGGCAATACTAGCGGTGGCAGTGGCGACACTTGCGGTGCAGTGTTATACAATAATCACCGTATAGTGTTATCCTACCCCTCCTATTTTCTTATATGGGTGATGACTGTATAAAAAGTTATAATCATATAAACTAATACAATCATTTGTGCGCACCAAACAACGTATAAGAATGGATTGTATTAGCTTATATTATCTAATGCTCTCTTATACGACGAACTAAACGGGACCTTAAGGAAATAAAATGTTCATATTTCACAACATTGTATACCATTCATGTAAGATATGTTCAAGAACAACGCATATAACTTTTCACCAAGGGAGCATTTGGTTCAGGAGAAATTTTTTTACTCCCTGAAAACATGATTCCTGAGAGTTTCCTGAGAATCTTGTTATTAGGAATGTAGAAATTGTGTTTGGTTAATCTCGCAGATTCTTGGAAAAGATGACATTGACGAAAAGTGAGATTTTGGAAAACACCTTCCTAACTTTCCATTGCTTGGTTTAGAAAAAAAAAAAGTTGGTCAAACAACAGTTCTAAAATAGTTAAAAGAAATTAGCAACTTCTAGAGTAGAAAACGACTTCTGTTTGTTAAATTGCTGCTTTCCATTTTATCAAAGTCAAGCCCTAGTCCTCTAACAGTCTCCGTTCCCGCTTCACCTTCAACTTTCGTTGTGACAGCATTCGAACTAGGTCCCCAATGTAAACCGGAACCTAACTCTTGTTCTTAGGACAGTCACAACCTCTAATATAGATAACAGAAAACATTTTCTTATATAATATGAGCAACGAAAAATACTTTCCATTAAGCTATCCAAACAAACAAAAATTATTTTAAAAAAAATAATTTCCATTAAAAAAAATTTCCAAGCAAAAATGTTTTCTATTGAAACAAACAGACCGTAAATAAGTTAATACTTTGCATGCATCATCTCAAAACTCAAGCTAAAATTTTAACCAAGAGCTTATACAAACTTACTTTGATCTGGATAGTCAATATATTCCATGAGATGTTGCACTTTACCATTTTTCTTGCGAATCCCTCTTATCTGAAAGAAATAATGTAAAATAATTAAACGACATATTACATATTAAGTTTTAAATGCACTTAAGGATATAATTTGACAAAAAAAATCTTAAACATGCAAAACATGATTAGTCCCTATTGAGGAGCATATCAATTACATAAAGATAGGTCTTATAAATCAAGTGGGTGCGACCTCTTCAAGGATTATCTTTTGTATTAAAAAAGATCTTTATCTAGTTGAGTAATGATATAAGAGGGTAAAGGCTACCATAGTGTGCACTTGCACACTACAAGTGTATAAGCCTTTCCATTCACCATACCTTAGCATTAACCCTAAATTTTAACATGGTATCAGAATATTATCAACCACCATAGTCTTAACTTCCATTTCAATTTGGTTTTACACATGGACATGTTCTTGCCAATTGTTTAGTTATGAAAGGTCCTACAATCATCTTTTCTCTAGCTATTGTTGTGGATCCTAATCCTTATACAAAGGTCCTGTCCAATTCTAAAAAAAATATATGGTTTTTTTCAAGCCCACTGAGTATCTCACCAGCAGGTATCACTTTTCACCAGTGGTTGTGCATCTCTCTACAACATCTTCGACCATCATTTGAATCGTATCGCCCCTATCATAGCCAGGGGGGTAAAAACCCTAGAACCTTCTGTGCAAAGCTCTCCAACCGATGCTTGTGTTTCACTCCAGCCTCCATGAAAGGTGGTTTTTCACCATATTGTCCCCTCAGACCACATGTGATGACTTTTTAAGCGTTTCAACCATTTTCAGACTAGTGTTCTTTATTCCAAGTTATTAATGACCACTTCAACCCAAAAATTTAAGTTATTAAGTGAAGACCCATTAATAGTTTTATTATAATATCTAACATACCCCCTTACACGAAAGGCACATTTGGACTTAAAGCCTGGAAAAAGCACAAACCACCAAACCTTGTGTTGAAATTTCAATTTAATAATGAAGATGGAAGTAACAAGGATTAAACTCCTGACACTTAGTCATAAAGGCTTTGATACCAAATCAAGAACTACTTCAACCCAAAAGCTAAAATTATGTGAAAAAAGGCCATGAATAATTTTATTATAATATCTAATACACGTCATCTTAACACCTCTTAGGCTGCCTTCTATCCAAAAAGCCAACATGTCAAGGGAGTGTAAGTTTCTTAAGTTCATGAGTCAATGATTTTGTTTTTTTATTTTTGTTTATCTCTTCAATTGGGATTTGTTAGTGGATCACTTCATCAAACAATTTTGTACTACATACTTTCCCTCTACCATATAAAATGAAAGAAAATCATTAGCCATTACATATTTAGGTTCCTATGAACCATCCTTCTAAGAATTGAATTTAGGTGAACTATAGAACTTCTAGAAAGCATATTCATCTACCAATAAAAAATCAAACAATGTCAATAAAGCATTTGCTAGCAGCCACCAAGCTCCACAACAAGAGCAATCACCTAGAATAACTTCAAGCAATATATGTTAATCGAGTCCTTTGGGTGGAGTTGCATCTAAAAGTATAAATTATTTTTTTTAAAAAAAGGCCTATTTACAATAAAAAATCCAATTAACTAAAATAAGGTCAGCTTGAAATGTATCATGCAATATGAAGACTGAGCACCAATAAATTTCACTAAAGATGTTGTTAAAGAGCTTGAAGTTAGAGAGCTTGACAACTAGGTTAAGAGATATGTGTGTATGCCTAACTTTAATGGGCTGGGCTTACAATATTGTACTGTTGTACTTGACCTAGTTTTTCAATTAGAAATATACATATAGGGAACCTGACAAATCAAGTCAGTGATCCCATTCACATTTCTCTTCTATTCATTATCTTCTCTCACTGACTACATTGTTACATGGTATCATAGCCATGGGGTTCTGACTCTAAATTAGGTTCTTCCTCTTAGGGTTCTGTAAAAAAAAAAAAAAAAAAAAGCAAAGGCAAGGGTTCTAGTCGGAAGCCTATCTCCGGCCTCCCTACAAGGAGGTGCGTGCTTGATGGCCACGCACAGCAGTTGGAGAGGCGTTTCTCAGTCAGATGTCATTGAAGCCCTACTCTGGCGTTTAGGGCTTTGTGGCTTGTAGGAAGAGGTGTTCTGGTTTGGGTCAAAACCAAAGAGCTGCAATTTGGGCTAGGGAGTCTCGATTTGGCATGGGTGATAAGAGAATGATGTGATTCATGATTTTTTCCACTAATTTGGTGTTTTCTAGTATGTTTTCGCTTTTCTGGCCTTGTTCTTTGAAGATTGTCATTGTTTTGCACGTTTTTAGGCCGTAAGGGTTTGGTTGTGTGAAGTGTTGGAGCTGTTTTCTAGTTGAAGGAGAAGGGTTTTGAAGTGCGGGAGTCAGCATGACCTCTCTTACATCCATGAATTGCTAATGCAAATTTATCGGGCTAACCAGAAAGGCCGTACGTTGTTTGAATACTATACGAAAGTGAAGAGGGCATTTGAGGAGATGCAGGCCATGTTTCCAATCACTACAGGTATTAAGAAAATGCAAGAGCAAATAATGGTTCAATGTTTTCTTGCTCGCACGCAGTTGCTTACAAGAGAGGCACTTCCATCTCTCAGTTATGTGTATGCTAAACTACTTCGGAGTCTAGGGATGCTGATAAGAGTGTTACTGATGCAAACTAAAGCAGTAATATCACGAAAATGAATAATAACACAGAACAGTACAAGAAACCACAAGAACAAGAGTACTGAATGATGCTAGCTGTCAATAGAAGTAGAAACAGATACAATAATCCCCAAATCAGTCTTCACTAGACCAAAGCAACAGCCATACGATGACAACCAAACCAAAGAAACATAATACAGCCTTAACCAGAAACGGAACTGAGTAAAGAACATAAATACAACATAAGTCTTGGTCTCTCACCAAGGAACAGATCCAAGGACAATGGTATCACACCAAAGAACCTCATAATCAAAGGGTAGCAGTATCATGCTGCATAGAAGGGAACGAACCCTATTCTTGTTCAAGATAAGAGCTAATCGACTAAACCCCACAATGAGAACAGATATAAATACATGGAGACCTGTCAGCTAGGATAACTAAGGACCAAGATCTAATCTGACTAAAGAAAAGCTAATAAAAAATCAATAATAAAAGTCAACTAGGCACAAATGAGTTAACCAAACTCCACTTTGCTGAGTTGGTGTGGTCCATTTGCATCAATTATTACCATCCCTGAGAAAACTTGACTCTAGCAAGTGAAGAGTTTCCATGTTATATGTACTTTGGTGCCACATAACCCAAGCCTATTGGGAGCTTAGAATCATAAGGTAACGTAACTGGTGTAATTGGAGAAACTTGAATCCCTTGTCTGCCACTTATAGAAACTGAATTGAAGTACACTGAGATTATGGTAGTCGCGGATATGTTAGTAATCAGGAATTCAAATGCTGAGAAGTACCAATACACCTTTAGCTTCTCATAGGTATTAGTTGCTAGTATTGCTCTTGTTGCACTGTTAAGTTGAAGTAGCCATTCTGGCATATTAGTCCTCAGGTTCACATAAGCCCTCCTTCTATCAAAATGTATATAAACACTTGAATTTGGAGTTCGTCTAAAACTGTAACCAGCAATGTCACTGCAGAAGTTTCTATCCATTACAAGGATTACCCGTCCATACTGAATCGTAGATGATAACTTTATGAGAAGAGCGTACATGAGGTTGTGCTTCAAAGTGGTAAAGGGAGATGGTATAACCTTGGTGATTTCATCCCTTGGATCATGAATCAAGCCTACAACAATCTTCCATTCCCCTTTAAGTAATATAGCTCCCATAAGGTGGATTGAAACAGAACCACCTCCCAATTGTTGTACGGCAGCTAAATTACTTCCTTCAATCAAAACAAAAGTTAGCAACCACTCATCTCCTTTTGCTCTAATTCCATGATCACTACCCCTTTTTGAGGAAGAACGATATTCACCGTTCCTCTCTTTCGTTCTTTCTATCTTCTTGTTATTCTCTAGCGTTTGTGTTTAGTTTTCTCCCCTATACTGCATTAAGTGGTATCAGAGTCCACGGTCGGTCGAGCTAGAGGCAAAGGTAAAAGGAACCAAGAACAACAGGCTGAGATGGTAGAAATCATAAAGTCGATTGAAGACTTGACAAGAGCTATCCAAGCTCTGCAATGTCAAGGATGAGCTAAAGCTCATATGGAGCTCCCATCGAAAACCCATTCCACAGTGGGTGACCCAAACGGCCTGGACGTCTAGGAAGAAAAATCTAGAACGATGATGCAACTCAAGGAGTCAAGAAACCTTTTGGGTGGACATCCATGCGGGAAGATGAAACCGTAATTGACCCTGTTTACGATGAGTACCCTGAGGAAGGAGAAGAGGGAGGTTCAGAATCGGACCTTCGCTGCCTGTTCTATGAGTCCAAATTTGATGAAGACGAAGAGGGTAAAAGTTTGAAGTTGGTGGATACCCCTATTTGGGTGGTGTTAAGCGAGCCTCATCGGGAACATCCTGGGGTTTGAAAATAGTGTACCACACATTCTAGACAATGGTTACACACCTTATTCAGCGCCAGGTATCTTTGTGAAGGACCTAGGCATTGTCGCTCATGAATCATATTCGCCAAAAGTTCCACTTCACTTATCAACCATTGCTCGCCAACTGTATTTGTTAGGTTTTGCTACTGGGTGGGCTTGACAATATGATGCTGGTGTGGTGAAGATTTATGAAACACTAATGGGTGTTAAGTTGAGGGAAAACTCCTAGTGCAAAAAAAAAAAGAAGTGGTTTTGGATTCTCTTTCTCCCGAGTGGTCACCACCTCTTATTGAGATACAAAGATTAAACGAAGGCGATTCACAGATTATGATTATTTTGGATGATGACCCAACAGGAGCACAAACGGTACACGATATTGCTGAGTGGATTAGTATCGGTGCAAGTCCACTTGTTGTCTTCAAATTTATATGTTGCTCACCACCTCTTAGTGGGCCATAAGGGAGAAACCATGGAGCATTAATGTTGTAGTTGTTCTGGTTGAGGTTTCATGTATACCAAAAATGATCATTACACCTGGATGTATTGAGGAGGGAGCTTACACTGTTTACTTTTGTGTTCAGGGTGAGTGGGTCCTTGTTGTTATTATTAACAATTGGAGGATCTCATGTGACCCAGCAGATAAAACTACAATGGCTGCCAGTGAGAAAAGTAATGAACTTTGGGCCCTTATATTGGAGAAGGCATATGCCAAGTTGCATGGCTATTTTGAAGCATTAGGTGGGCTTGTTCAAGATGCTCTTGTAAACCTTGCTAGCAGTGCTGGGAACTTTACTAAATTATCAGTTTTTAATGAAAGATTGTAATTTATTGCTTAAGTTTGCATATTTGACAGTATTACTGAGGACAAGGTTATATTTTCGGCAGTAGGTGGTGAGCTTTTCTTCCTTCAGGAGCATGCTAAAGAAGAAACCAATTTAATGATTTCCGATGTTTGATTGAAGCTATTCAAAACGAAGGAGCAACATTTAATCCAGAAGATGATTATAGAGGGGTTCATGATTATCAACCTACACAAGAGTTCCTTGAAATGTTGTTCTCACATAATTGGGATCCTCTCATAGAATGAGATGCTGCTAAGAGATTTAGCAGGCGAGTTGAAAAGCTTCCCAAATTGGTGCTTGACAATGGGGCTACTAGATTCTTGGATTTATTTGCTACATGTCTAAGCCATGGTTCAGAATCCTCCTATTCACTTGATAGAATTATTTCAAGGAGAACATTGTCCACAATGGGGAACCTTCCCTCTGTTACTGGGTTGAAATCTAGAGGGATTCTCAGACTTGTGGGATTGTCTTTAGTGGCAAACTGTAGAAGTGAAAGGCTTCTGTTACATGTAACTAAAACTGCACTTGGTTACTTGCGGAAATTGGTTACTGAGTTCCGTATAAAAGGGTACAATAATGAAAGCTGGCAGTCTTGGTATGAAAGGACTAGTTTAAGACAATTATTGCAGCGAGCTAGCACAACTACATGTAGGCTAAATGAAATTATACTTGGTTTATTAGATCAAGCAATTAATGTTTTTGCTAGAATGTTTCATAGGTCTGCTATGAAAAGAGGAGTTCAGGTTCAGCCTTACAATCTTGATTGTGCACTCCATGAATCTATATGGAAGGTGCCACAAGATGCTGTGAAGAATAATCTAGTTGATTGCATTGGTGGGATCTTACATGATTATTTATCTGCTGAGGTTTGGCATATTCCAGTCGAATACAGAGATGCTGATATGCATCATAATGTTGAAGTTGAAGATATTAGCCTATACTACGTCCACCAAGGCACCAATTGGGGTTGCTTTGGAGTGTACAAAACATGCAAGAACAACAATCCGTCCACATCTGTCTGATTTAGTGAGCTGCATGCTGGAAATTTATCAAGCCTCGTAGAGCCAAGCTTCCTCCAAGCTTTGGTGGTAGAAATTCTGGTTCAAAAAATGCTATTAAGCTTTGGCTTGGTAAGGCCAATTTTATTACACTGTTACTAGGAAGAATTAGCACAGACATCAAGCTAAATGCAAATATGCTCGTAAGGTTATTGTTTCCTGTTGTTAAGGAGAAAAAAAAATGTTGCATGTGCACTTCTCTTAGGGAGCTATTCATCCATGGCATCAAATGTTGTTAGTGGATATCAAGCAATTATTATTCCAATTGTCTTCCTTTCTAGATTTGATGTTAACAAGTCAATTCCAAAACATCTGTTCAAATTTTGCCCCATTAGTGAGGTCGAAAGTATTGGAACCAACAGTGTTGTGATTGTGATTGGTGTGATATTTTTTATTAGTCCTACGGTTTCAGTCATGAGGGAAAATGAAGGACCAAGGTTGCGAAGTATTAGTGATTCTGGAACATTTCCAATCTTGGCTGAGAGCTACCAGAGTAAATGATATTAGTGGGAAGGTTGTTGGAACTATACTTACTAGTCAGCTATTCATAGCACCTGATTTTCTTATCCCCATAGGTTGGAAGCCCCATGGTAAATAATGAATGTTGGATTATTTTCAATTTGTGGTGAAGAAAGTTTTGGAATAGGGTCTGTTTGGGCCTGGCGATCTATTATGGGATATAAAAATAAAAATAAACTTGGTGGAAACAAGCTCATATCAGTTGAAGACATATTTCACCAGCATTGGACTACCTATGGGCATCATTATTATACTCGACATGATCATGAAAATGTGGCTGCAGGTGCAGTAAAGAACCTGAAACCAAAAGAGCTGATCCGTACAATGATGCAATATTCAAGTGAACCTCATGCTAAGAATGAGACACACGAAGTTATAAGATATCTCGAATATTGTGTTCGTAGATTGCATAATGAAGATATTGGAGTTCATAATATGGTGTTTTCTTTATATGCAACGCAAGAAGATAAGAGTTCACATCTACAATTCCTGCAATACAAATTTGGAAGAGGACAAGAAAATAACCCTAATTTCTTCTATGATCCTAAGTATGCTCCATGTATCTACCTCAAGGAAAAACAAATGAGTGCATGTGCTCACATCTATAGCATGATGTCTTGGAATGATGAAGCAGTTGCTCTTGCACTACAAGTTAATTCACATCTACAATGGACGTACATGTTTCTGTGCCAAAGTTGGTTGCTTGCTCTAATAATTTATCTCTTTTTCAGCTTCATTGTCGTTTGGGTCATCCTTCCTTAGTTGCCTTGAAGGAATTGTGTCCTAGTTTAAAGTCCATTTCTGATTTCAATTGTGAGTCGTGTTAGCTTGTCAAACATCATATAGTCACTTATCATCCTCGAGTCAATAAACGGGCTGCGTCCCCATTTGAGATTGTTCATTCTGATGTTTAAGATACGTGTCCTATTGCGTCTAAGTCTAGTTTTGGGTATTTTGTTACTTTTGTTGATGATTACTCTCATGCTACTTGGCTTTATTTAATGAAAATTTGTTCTGAGTTATTTTCTATATTTTTTGTCTTTTGTGCTGAAATTTGAACTCAATTTGATTTTGTTGTGCATGTCTAACGCAGTGATAATGCCAAATAATATTTTTCTACTGCTTTCACATCTTATATGACTACACATAGTATTTTGTATCAGTCCTCTTGTATTGTTACTCCCCAACAACATGGAGTAGCTAAATGAAAGAATAGGCACTTAATGGAAGTTGCTTATGCTCTTATGTTTCATATGAAAGTTTCTAAATATTTTTAGGCTGATACAGTTTCTACAACTTGTTATTTGATCAATCATATACCATCTTCTTATCTTTTGGAGTAGCGTAGAGGTGAATAACCACAAACCCAACCCGTTTGCAAACTTGCAAACTCAAGATTTTGGGTAAATCTAGAAGAAATTCTAGATGGTCACTGTTCAATGAACAATAACCATCGAAAATACAGTCTGGAGAATGAAATAAGCTGAACTGAACTTTCTATTAAGACCAATCAGAATATTACATACTAGATAGCAAATATCTATAAGGGAATTTACAAAAATACCCTTAATGACAGCAGCTGGTGCTAATAAAACACAGACCAACCATAACAGTTACAGCAACATGATAAATAAATAGGGGACCTAAGTAATACAGAAATAAAAGGGATTAAATAAAATTCTGCACAACACTCATTTCTTTTTCTGATTATCAAACTGATGAAGGAAAGTCATAACAACTTGTTCCACATAATCTTTAGGGTAAAATTCCACATGATATCCTCTTCCCCTTCAGGTCTCTCTTTCCTCTTTCTCCTAAAGTTTTTGGTTGCACTTGCTTTGTCATGATGTTCACCCCCAGGTCTCTAAATTAGATTCTCGTTCCCTCAAGTGTATTTTTCTTTGACATCCACGTCACTAGAAGGGCTGTCATTGCTATTCCCCAGACCTAGGTAGACGTTTGGTGGCACAAAGGAAGAAAGGAAATTGGATGATCTCTAACTCTCCGGTCAGAAATCAGCTCTGGAACTGAAATTCCAGGTAAAATGCAGTGGCAGTCCAGCCATGACGGGTTCTCATGGGAATAGAAATCAGAGTATATCTCCCTTTTCATTCAACATAGCAACATAATACAAATAGTCTAAGACATAGGTGAAAAGTCTGAAATACCCCTAGGACTAAACAGAGGGACTAAACAGAGTAATAACACAAACAGAAACATATTCAGATTTAGGACATAACACTTAAACAGGAAAATTAAAGATATAACAGTAGGATAACACAACAACTATTTATGACTCTTCCTGGACTTCTTGGCATCTAATCCAGATAAATAGTCTAGGCCTATTTGCTCTGCATCAGTCTCCTCGGCCTGTAAAGACCTCGACCTCGAGTTATAATCTGGATACATGGGTTCTTCAAAGTCATGGTACTCATGCAAGTCAGAAACATTGAAAGTGAGGGAAATTCCCATAGTTTCGGGTAGCTCCACAACATAGGCATTGGAATTGATCTTCTTGAGAATCCTGTATGGACCCTACTTTCTAGGACTGAGCTTGTTGTACGTGCCAGCTGGAAAACGTTCCTTGTGCAAGAAAACCATTACCATGTCACCTTCCTCAAACTCTTTAAACCTGCAGTGCTTATCAGCATCTAACTTGTACTTGGCAGGAGTCTCTTCGAGTTTATTCCTCACTTCTTCCTGAATTGTTATCATTTGCTGGGCCATGTGCTTTGCTGTCACATTCTTGTCTGATATAACCGGAAGGCGGGCTAAGTCAAGGGCAATGTGAGGAGTGCTGGTATACACAACTGAAAATGGTGATCTCCCTGTGACACTGTGGATTGCATTATTGTAGGCAAACTCAGCTTGGGGGAGGGCATGATCCCATCCCCTTAGGTGATTCCCACAAATACACCTGATCAAATTTCCCAGAGTCCTATTGACCACTTCAGTTTGGCCATCCATTTGGGGATGAGCGGTACTACTATACTTCAGGGAGGTATCAAACATCTTCCACAATGAGATCCAAAAATGATTAAGGAATTTTGGATCCCTGTCAGAAGTGATGGTCTTCAGAACTCCATGTAAACGGACTACTTCCCTGAAAAATAATCTAGCAACGTGAGATGCATCAGAGGTCTTTCTACAGGGGATAAAATGAGCCATTTTGAAAAAGCAGTCCACCACAACAAAGACTGAATTCACTCCTCTTTGAGTAAGGGGTAATCCCACAACGAAATCCATAGACAAATCTTCCCATATATTATTGGGAATGGGTAATGGAGTGTAAAAGCTTGTGTTCTGAGCTTGTCCCTTGGAAGTTTGGCACACAGAGCACTTTCTAACAAAATTCCCCACGTCTTTATTAAGGTGTGGCCAATAATACCTCTCTTTAAGTGCCGCAACAGTCTTGTCTCGGCCTAGATGGCCACTAAGACATCCTCCATGCAAATCCCCCATAAGCTTCTCTCTCAGAGAAATCCGAGGGATACATAATTGAGTACCATGGAACAAGTAGTCTTCCAAAATATGGAAATCACCAATAAGTTGTCCATTAAGGCACTTCTCCCATTCTTCCCAAAAGTCCTCATCCGTTGGGTAAAGCTCTTTTAGGAATTCAAACCCCACAACCTCTTGTTTGAGGGTAACGAACAAGGTTAATTTTCAGCTCAAAGCATCAGCCACCCAATTCTGACTTCCTGACTTATGCTTAATTACAAAAGAAAACTTTTGAAGAAAGGTGGCCCATCTGACATGCATGTTATCCAGAAGTTTCTGATAATTCCAGTACTTCAGGGCTTGGTGATCGGTGTACAGAACAAATTCCCTCTGAATTAAGTAGTGCTCCCAGTGCTTAAGAGCCCTCACAATGGCATAAAACTCTTGATCATAGGTGGACCATTTTCTCTTAGCATCATTTAATTTCTCACTGAAGTATGCTACCGGCCTCCTTTCCTGGGACAGAACAGCACCAATACCAATTCCACTAGCATTACATTCAACTTCAAACAACTTCTCAAAAAAGGGTAAAGCTAATACTGGAGCATTGCACAACTTCTCTTTAATGGTCACAAAGCTGTGTTCCTGACTTTCATCCCAATGAAATCGGCCCTTCTCGAGGCAATCAGTAATAGGAGCTATAATGGAACTAAACCCTTTAACGAATTGCCTATAAAAAGTGACAAGACCATGAAAGCTGCGAACTTCACTCACAGTCTGAGTGGTAGGCCAATCCCTAATGGCTTGCACTTTGCTTTCATCAACATGTACACCACATTCACTAATGACATATCCCAAAAATAAGACACTAGGGGTTAGAAACTCACACTTCTTAAGATGAATGAACAGTTTGTTCTCTTGTAAGGCCATGAGAACTTCCTTCAAGTGATTCAAATGTTCATCTTCTTCTTTGCTGTAAATAAGTATGTCATCGAAGTACACCACCACAAATTTTCCAATAAAAGGCTTCAAGACATGATTCATGAATCTCATGAATGTGCTAGGGGCATTAGATAGCCCAAAACGCATAACTAGCCACTCAAACATCCCTTCCTTGGTCTTGAAAGTAGTTTTCCATTCGTCTCCAGGCCGAACCCTTATTTGGTGATAACCACTTCTTAAGTCAATTTTTGAAAAGACTTTAGACCCTTCTAACATGTCCAGCATATCATCTAGTCTCGGTATAGGGAATCGATATTTAATGGTTTTCTTATTGATGGCCCTGCTATCCACGCACATTCTCCAACTTCCATCCTTCTTTGGAGTCAATAAAGCGGGAACAACACATGGACTAATGCTTTCTCTAATAAGTCCTTTAGCCAGTAAACTTTCAACTTGTTCCCTTAAAATTTCACTTTCTTTTGGGCTCATTCTGCAGTGGGGTAAGTTAGGTAAACTAGCTCCTAGAATAAGGTCAATCTGGTGTTGAATATCCCTAACGGGTGGTAACTGGCTAGGAAGTTCTTCTGACAACAACTTAGAAAATTCAATTAGTAAAGGCTTCACCCGTTTGGGAATTTCCTTGGCTACTTTCTGTTGATTAACCTCGAGTAGGGACTTGACCATAACCACATGGACTTCTTGTGTCTCTTTGGCCACTCTCAAGAATTCACCCTCAGAGTGAGTCATAATAAGAAAAGATTTTCCCTCCACTTTAGAAGCTTTGGGAAAAGATGAACCACTCTTAGATAGGACAATGGCTATGTTGCGACCCTTCCAATTAAACAGACATACATTCTCCAGTCCCCTATAAGTCATCTTGACATCAAATTGCCACGGTCTTCCTAGCAATACATGGGTGGCATCCATCTCAATTACATCACATACCACTTCATCATGATAATATTTGCCCATAGAAATAGGAACCTTACAAACCCTAGTGACTCTCTCACTAGGTCCTTTCTTCACCCAACCGATCAGGTAAGGAGAAGGATGAGGTTCGGTGGGTAACTCTAAATAATCGACCAACTTCTTAGCAATGAAATTGTCACAACTGTTGTTATCAACAATTAAATCACATACCTTCTCCGCAATGACAAAAGCAGCATGAAAAATATTATGCCTTTGTATAGGTTCCCCTTTTGGTGTGGTACACAAGACTCTCTGTAGGATGAGGTTAACCCTCTCTCTTTCTCCTTCTTCCACCCCAGCTATATCATATAACTCTTCATCAAACTCTAGTTGTTTGGGGTCCTCTTCATCCTCTTCATTAGGTTCTAGCAAGTTCACTGTCTTTCTAGAGGGGCATTCATTGGACTTATGACCCTGTTGTCCACATCGGTAACACTTGAAAGTGGATGGCCTAGAGTAAGGATTAGGATTTTGGGAGTTATCTTGGTTAGGAGGCCTGCTGAAGTTTCTATTTCGATTATAACCACCACTGTCCCCTTCTTTAGCATAGTTATTTTGAGTTGTAGGAGGGTCAGGCAATGAATTCATCGGGGCTTTTCCCTTTCCGGCATTGTGGCTGCTATCATTCCATCTTCTTCTTGACTAAGTTTGCATCCCAGCATATCTTTCCATTATCTCAGCTTTCAAAGCCATATTGTAGGCTTCATCAACATCCCATAAAATCTGAAGCCATATCTTCTCCCTGATTTCTGACTTTAATCCACCCAAATACCTTGCCACCCTTTGTGCCTCACTCTCATTCAAATTGTTCCTCATAGAAAGTCTATTAAAATCTACTGTACAATCCGGAACAGATTTATTTCCTTGAACACAACTTTGAAACATTTGGAATAAATGCTGCTCATAGTCAGGGGGTAAAAATTTCTCCATTAACAACTGTTTCATTCTCCTCCAAGTTCTCACAGGACCCCTCTATTGTCGTTTCCTAGTTCTCTGTAATTGATCCCACCAGACCGCAGCACCACTTTTGAATCTGTAGGCTACCCACTTAACTAGCCTCTCTTCAGAAACCTCCATCATCTCTGTAAATCTCTCCACTTCAGACACCCAATCCAGAAATCCCTCAATGCCCATATTCCCATTGAAAGAAGGGATATTTGCTTTCAGCTTGTAGTCATCATGTAGCCTCTGACTACCTGCCTGGGAGTGTTCAAAGGGTGGTTCATACGGAGGGGGTTCATCCTCTTTTGAACCCAAGTCATTGTCTCCTCCTCCAATTTGTTCGTTGCGGGCTGGGTAGCGCCTGTATGTTGCTCGCCGACCCTATCTGTCCCTCATAGGTTCAAGGTCGTCGCTTCTGATTTGCTCCGAAAGGACTTCAGTTGTGCGCCGCGCCTGGTGTGTCGCATTTAGAATGGTCTGGGCATTGCAATTTTGTTGAATGGAAACTCCAAGGCTGGCAATCATGTCCCTAAGTTCAGCAATGGACCTTCTCTGCTAGTCAATGGCGCTCCATATAGCATCCTCTTCTCTCGGTACCGTGGTGTGTCTACTCTCTTCACCTTCGTTGGCTATCTAGCAAGGCAAAATCCCTGGCTCTGATACCAATTTGGCGCAGAGGAAGAAAGGAAATTGGATGATCTCTAACTCTCTGGTCAAAAATCAGCTCTAGAACTGAAATTATAGGTAAAATGCAGTGGCATTCCAGCCACGAAGGGTTCTCACGGGAATAGAAATCAGAGTATATCTCCCTTTTCATTCAACATAGCAACAATACAAATAGTTTGAGACATAAGTGAAAAGTCTGAAATACCCGTAGGACTAAACAGAGTAATAACAAAAATAGAAACATATTCAGATTTAGGACATAACACTTAAATAGGAAAATTAAAGACATAACAATAAGATAACACAACAACTATTTATGATTCTTCCTGGTTCTTGGCATCTAATCCAAATAAGTAGTCTAGGCCTATTTGCTCTGCATCATTTGGTATCTACGAATGTTGCATTTTCTGAAAAGTCACTTTCATTTGTGATTCTACTTCTTCCACTATGAATTATGATGATAACTTGGTTTACCGAATACGAATACTACTGTTTCCTCTCCTTCTACAAGTTACTATGTGTCAATTGATATTCAACCTACTTTTATTGTTCCATTTTCACATGTCTACACCCATCGGTCAAAGCAAAAGACAGAGGCACCCATTGATGCTCTTGACTCACTACCTGTACTTGCTTCTTCATCTCAGGAGCCTGGAGATTCACCCTATACTCTTGATCTTCTCATTGCTTTTCATGAAGGTAAACGAACTTGTACTTATCCTATCTCTTCCTATCTTTCATAAACTGGTCTTTCTTCCTATGCTCAATCTTTTGTAGCCTCCTTGGATTCCTTTACTATCCCCACTACATATATTGAGGCATTAGCTCATGCTCGAGGACATGAAAGCACTTCATCATAATCACACCTAGGATTTAGTTCCTCTTTATGATGGTAAGAAAACTATTGGATATAAATGGGTTTATACCATGAAAGTTAATCCTGATGGTTCCCTTGCTCAGTTGAAAGCTTGCTTGGTTACTAGGGATTATGCACAAATTTATGAAATTGACTATGTTGATACTTTTTCTCCAGTTGCTAAGCTTACTTTTGTTAAACTCTTTACTCTCTTGCAGCCACTTATCATTGATCACTGCATCAACTCAATGTTAAGACTGCCTTCTTGCACGACTCTCTGTAGGAAGAGGTATATAAGGAGCAACTACCTGCTTTGTTGCTCAGGGTGAGTATGCGAAAGTGTGCCAACTCAAGACATCTTTATATGGCCTAAAGCAGTTTCCTCGTGCTTGGTTTGGAAGACTCAATCAGGTGGTTTTACAATTTGGATTACAAAGAAACAACTTTGATCATTCAGTTTTCTATCAACAATCTGATAAATACATTCTCTTGGTGGTGTATGTGGATGGTATAGTGATTACAAGCAGTGATGAAGTGGATATTGGTGATCTTAAAGTGTTCCTCGAAACTCATTTTCAAACAAAGGATCTTTGTCCTCTGAAATATTTTTTGGGTATTGAGGTTGTTTGAAGTAAGAAAGATATCTTTCTCTCATAGAGAAAGTATACTTTATACTTACTTAAGGAGATAGGAATGATAGAGGCCAAACCATGTGAAAGCCCAATGGTCCCTAACATATAACTCATAGCTAAAGAAGGGGATGCCTTTCAAGATGTTGAGAGATATCGAAGGTTAGTTAGGAAGCTCAATTTTCTTACAGTGACTCGTCCAGATATTTTCTTTCTGGTAAGTGTCATTAGTCAATTTATGTCATCTCTGAGAACCACTCCCTAGGAAGCTGTTATGCATATAATCAAATATCTAAAGAGAGCTCTTGGATGTGGTATACTATATGAGAATCATAGACATTGTGATGTGGCGGGTTTCTCTAATAAGGATTGGGCTAGCTCATCAATAGACAGATGCTCAACATTCGATTATTGTGTCTTTGTGAGAAGTAATCTAGTTTCATGAAAAAGTAATAAGCAAAATGTGAATGCTCGATCAAATGCCAAATCAAAATATCGATATATGGCCAAGCAACTTTTGAAATGATGTAGGTACAGCATCTACTTGATGAGATTGGTTTTAAAGGAATGAGCCTTATGAAACTTTGGTATGATAATCAAGCCGCTATCCGTACTGTATCTAACCTTATGTTCAATGAAAACATGAAACACATTGAGGCTGATTGTCATTTTGTTCTTCGTGAAAAGATTCAACAAGAACTTCTCCTTACTGCACATATAAGGACTGGAGCGCAACTAGCAGATATCTTTACTAAAGTTCTCCATAGTAATAGTGAGTACATTTGTAACCAGTTGGGCATGTCTAATATATATGCTCCAGCTTGAGGGAGTGTTAGAGAGCTTGACGGCTAGATATGTGTGTATACCTAACCCTAGTGGGTTAGGCTTGAACATTGTACGGTTGTACTTGACCGAGTTTCTTATACACAGGAACTGACAAATCAAGTCAGTGATTCCATTTACATTTATCTTCTCTTCTTTCTATTCATTCCCTTCTTTCACTGACTACATTGTTACATATGTAAAGAATACACACTAATACAATCTAAATATTCTTCTATTTGAAGCAATATGTCTTAAAAAGCAATAATTTAGAAGAAAAATGATGATAAATACCTTGCAACGAAACCATGCACCACGAAAACCAACTTGAAAGGATCTTGACTCGACTAGTTGTCCAACTTGAAATGGTAATTCATGCATCTTTCATAAAGGCGTTTCCAAGATTTTCTATCTTATAAGACATAAAGAAAATAACTTTTTAGAAACAAATCAGAAATATGATTGGAGATAATAGTTTCAATTTGGTACCCATATTTTAATTTAAATAATTATATCCTTCTATATTTTAAAAAACCAAGTGCCTTCGTTATATTTTCATCCAATCTTTAAATTAATTAGCATACGTGACCATGTTGTTCAGGTGGATTAATTATTTAACAAAGTAAAATTACGAAGATGGAAGAGTACGGATAAATGAGAGGGAGAAAGAAATCAGAAACAAACCCTACATGGGCATGTGAGAATTGATTGGATAGGTCAGTTTAGTTTAGGTGGGGATAGAGGAGCTATATTATCAGCTTGGTTGCCACGTTCAAAGTAGTGGTGCTTCTTTGGCGAACAGTGAAGTTTAACATGAATGAGTCATCAAGAAGAAAGTCCCGGCAAAAGCTACCAGGGAATTTTTAAAAAGTTCATTTAGAAAATTAAGATGTTTCCAGCATTGAAGACCAAATGAGTGATCCAAGTATGAAGGATTATAAGACTTTACCTCAATCGTTCACACTCCATAGATCAGCCTGGTCATCAGGGAGTGGCGGGCAATGCTTGGGGAGCGAAGATGAGGGTGGGGTGATGGTGGGGGCCTTGGGCTGGGGTGGAGTGGAGTATTATATATGCAAGTACGGAACATATGGGTTTGATGTGGAGCCCACACGCAGCCCAAGTCCGAAAAGAGGCCATTCAATTCTACCTTTATGACCCAAAAAAAATAAACCTTCAAGGCCGTATGCAACGGATGGGGAGTATCATCCTATAATTATTTTTTTATTTTTTTATTTTATAAAAATAAAAAAATTTGTTTGAATAACTATTTTTATTATTTATTTTTAAAAATTATTTTTTAAAAATAGTAACTAGAAAACAAAAAAAAATTTTGTATTTTAATTTATTTTTGTTATTTGTTTTCTAAAAAATATAAAAAATAACTGATAAAAAATATTTTTACCTAAATAAATTTTTTATTTTTTTGTTTTATAAAATTATTTTTTAGAATTATTTTTAAAAATTATTTTAAAAAATAATAAAATAAAAATCATTTTAAACAGTCTCTATATTTTTTATATTCATAAAAATATAATATTTATTCAAATAAATATATGATATGTGATATTTTTCATCAAACAAATATTATGTAATATAAATTTAATGGAGGGAGTACTATATTCCTAAAAGTATATTGGGGAGAGTGGGATAGGAAACTTGACAACAACAAAAAAGAATAAAATTAGGGAAGAAGTACTAACAAAAAAAAAAGGAAATGATTGCAGTGGATGAAGTTTAAAAGAAAATTCTCAAGTGTGCCTATTCGAATGTTTTTAAAAGAAATATTTTTTATAAAATAAAAAATTAATTATAAAAAAATAAAGTTTTTTTTTAGAAGGAAGTACTATTTTAAATTCAAATATAATAATAGAAAAAATTTTCTCCTTCAGTCAATCTCTTTAACTGAAAAAGTTAACAAATTTACTTTATCCTTAAAGTTAAAATATTCATTTATTTTAACTTCTCTTTAAAATTAAAAGGATATGCGAACAATTTAAATTTTATCAAAATATTTTTTTAAAAAAAAAATACCTTCTTCTCAAAATAAAGGAAATGCAAATGGAGTCTTAGTAGACACTATATTCTTATACAGTATTAGACATCTAATAATTCTTAATTGGTGCGTTAACACATATGCCAATGATATCAATTAAAATTAAAAATGAGTGAGTATTAGACACCTTATAAAAATATAGTACAACCTAATAATAATTATTTAAGAGAGTGTTTGGTAAAAGAAAAATTTGTTATTTTGTTAAAAACATGATTCTTAAGTTTAATTCATAAGATATTTTCTTGAGAATTATGTTTTTTACAAATAAAAAAAATACCTCAATATAAATTTTGTTAAAAAAATAAATTACTATTATATTTGATACTGCAAACAAATTAATGATCATATATACTTCTGTCATAGTAATAAAAGGATTACAATGATTCTATATGCAACTGAAACTTTCTTGCTCAAAGAGAAAGCTTTGGGAAAATAGAAAATTTTAAAATAACAATAAAACCATAAATTTATCATCTTGATTCTTGTTGAATAACTTGAATCCAACTAGACGCAAAAGAGTTTAGTTTAATTCTTGTCAGCGATAAAAAACATTAAATTGTGATGTGCTTATTTTTTTGAGTTAAAACAATTTATCTAGTTTTTTGGTATTTTATATAAAAAATTGCATAAAGCAATAATTTAATTATAACTATTGAACTATTATATAGTTTTTTTATAAATGGTAATAGAAAATTTGAAGTTATAAACTATTCAAATTTGTCTTCACTAAATCATCAATAATCATTTTGATATATTATAATTGACCCATTGCACCAATGTTAGATTATTAGATCAAAATATTTTTGCCATAGTCCTTTGAAGCATGTCCAGTCCCGTTATTGGTCCCTGGAAAGAGGTGTGGCTGACTGAGGTCAATCCAAAGCAGATATGGGACAAAGAAAAATTAGATCCTATCCCCAATGACCATGATGAATTTATCAGAAAGTTCCACAGACAGCGCCTCCATCAATCGAGTTGCAAATAATAGAAACAAATTATTCAATTAATATCCAAATAAGTGGAAATTATTCCACCACTTCACTTCACTTCACTGGAGAGTCTCTTCCATCATTGTCCAGTAATAACAAATTCCCAGTGGTCTCTGTTTCACGGCCCTGTACTTCTTCTTCACCCTCTTCTGCTTGTTCCCAGTATTACCATTGTTCTTCTCGGAAAAACTTGCAGCCCAAGCACCATCAAGACAGGAACGGATCCAAAAATTACTTAAAGAGATGGTCAAACTAGAATTTAAAAAAAAAAGATGGACTAACAAATTAAATAAAAAATTATTTATGATAATAATTTAAAGTTTGATGAATAATTAAAAATTTATTTAAGAAAAATAAAATAAAATAATATATAACAACATTAAATTTTGATAAACAAGAAAAGCAATAAATTATTAGACTTAACCCAATTTCTTTAAAATACTAAAAAAAACTTTAAAAAATAAAAACTAATTATTTTAAAATTAGTTACATTAATTTTATAAATACTTTATTTATTATATTTTTGAATTAAAAATAATAATAATATCATTATATATATATATAGTGAGGGAGGAGGGGGGCCAAGGCCCCTGCTTGCCCCCCCTAAATCCATCCCTACATCGAGATTGAAGTTGCATTCCGAGTAAGTCACGGTGTTCGCAGTGGCGACGTTGGAGTGGTCAAAGCTGTTCATTGTAGTAGTGGCGGTGGGTACAGCTGCACAATATTGTGAGGTCTCAGGTAAGCGAAAACCATGGATAAATTGATCAGTGCAACTGGAGACTACGTTGGTGAGTGTGGTGACGATGACGGAGAGTTCTTGCTCTGTGGTGAGTTGAGTTGGCGGTGGAGAGGAGGTTAAGGCCTGAGGGTTGAGCTCCGGCGAATCTTGATGTCTTCCCAAAGAACAAGTGCTCAACTAGAGTCAAAACTGGTAATGTTATTGGTCGGGTAAAAGAGATTTTTAACACTGCAAAAATTTTCTTATGCAGGGGAATCCAAGATTTTCACCTTGAGATAATTTTTATAGAAAATTTGACTAAAATTTGTGAAAATATATTTAGTTAAAAATTTAAGAAATATTTTTTTTAAGTTTTTTAAATTTTTTTGAAAATTTAAGAATAATAAAAATATTATTTTTAATATTTTTTATTATAAATTTTAAAAATTAAAAACACATTTTAAAAATATGATAATAATATTGTAATTAAGTTAAAAATAATGGAAATTTTATAAATAATAAAAAAATTAGGGATAATTTGTTATTAAATAATTTTATCAAACCAATATATTAAATAATTTTGAAAGCATATATAATAATATAAGTGATGTTTATATTTAGATTGTTATTTATACAAATATATATGCATTTGAAAATTTTATTAAATTATTTTTAAATACCATTTACCCAATTGTTGCAATGTCAATGTCTTTTTGACCTAACTTTCTGATGAACGTTGTTTCTTTCAAGCTTCAGCTCAACCATTAATTGTTGATGATATATAATAGTTCAATAGATACTGCAATTAAACTTAATACTACGGTTTTCACAAATTAGTATTAAAATACTTATTTCATTTACATATAAACTAAAATTTAATTATGTTTACTTGTAAATAGTATTAATTTGTAAATGTAGTAGCTGACATAGTATTGTAATTTTTTTCCACTTACAGATGGCCATCGCATCTTGGTAATTTTAGATTATGTACCGAGCTCCACTAGTAAAACTTGAGGGTAGTATCAGCCGTTTTCTTGTGGCAGTGGCCTCTTGATCTCCATGCAAAACAGCATTTGACAATCCCTTATATAGGTATGCCTGAAGTTGTTTTTGATGGCTTCTGATAAGCTTTTTCTGTTGTCTTTGATGAGCAACTATATGGAAGATAAACCTTTAAAGTTTAAGCATATACTCTTTCTTTGTGGCAGTTGCTGCAAAAATCTGATTAGATTGGGGAAAGAGTAATAATATCTTGTCATATATGGGATTTATCTGGTTTATGAAATCAAGGAGAAGAACTTTGAAAAGTCCCACATTGTATGTATAGAAAGATTAAATGTGAAATATAAGCATTTTTTCTTAGGCAAAAGTTCACTTTTAGTCCTTTACATTTACTTTGTGTTTCAATTTCGTCCCTTACGTTTGTTTTGTTTCATTTTAGTTCCTAATATTTCAAAAGTGTATCAAGTTAGTCCTTGAAGATAACACTGTTAAATAAACTAACAAAATTGCTGATGTGACAGTACAGGTGGCATATGAAATGACACTTCACCAGGTGACATGGCAAGGTGAGTATTAGTCTTGGTCATTTTCGTATACTCCTCCCTACCACTCACAATATCCGCCACCTCTTTCTAGTGCTTCTGCTTCAGATTTCCCCTGCTCAGCTCCAAATACCTATCCCCCCATATAAGTATACAAGAAGTTCATATAAGTACTGTGATTAAAAGTATCTAGCATCATAAGAACTATGTTGAGTCAAATTTTTATTTTAAAAAATATTAATGAACCCTGTTATGATTACCATTGCTTCTCTTGCAGTTAGCCTCTCCTGGTGATCATATTGAAGGAGCTTATCAAAAAAATATTAATGAACCATGTTATACTTATTCAGATATGCACTTTGTTCATCAGTCCCAAGCACTTACAGATTGCTCATAAACAAAAGGAAAACCTTACATCCAAAAAGACAAGTATCTCTACAAAGGATCATTTGAATAAGTGACAACTAATCTAGAAATGATTCTTTTTGTATACTAGACAATACAAAATGATTTAGATATATGTTAGAACTCACATTTAATAAATGACAAGATATAAAGTCGTCTGGAGCTAAAACATGACATTCAGTTGCACAACATACAACCCTGAATATTTACCTTAGCTATTTTGACAAGCTGATCATGGTTGTCATGCCCAAGAAAGAATGGTTCCTTGCGAAATGTTTACATGAAGTACAATGAACAAACCATTATCCAGATTAACTTCTCTACAAATGTACATTTTAAATTAGACTTTCTACTTGAATAGCACCAAGGGCCTGCCATATGTAACCCAATAAACTATAGCTATAATTCTCACCATTCCAGCAAACATGCAACCAAGGCTCCACATGTATAATGTGTAGTCATAGTCTTGCAAATCAACTAGAAGTCTAGGCCCCTTAAAGTACCTGAAAACAAAATCAATGCACATGACATTTAGGAAGATAAGAAACTACAACTCATCCTCACATTGCAATAATTAAAAATCAAGAAAATTTCGTCAATCAATCTCTCTTTTCTCAAAATTTAACCTAATATTATTGCTTCGGTTCCTGCTTTCTCCCGTTACTCCAACAAGAAGAAGAGGGTAAGCTTTCATGTGTCTTCCAACTTCATCCCTCTCATTCTCTGTTTCTTCTGTTTGGTTGTGGAGTAACCGAAAATGTCTGAGAAGAAGTAATATTATAATTTTGACACCTGATATTCTTAAGTATGGTTTTCATGATGCCCAATGATTTGCATTCTCTTTCCTAGTTTCTTTTGGTTACAAAAAGCGAGATAGTGGATGTTACGATTCAGCAGTAGAAGAGGAATGGTAGTGGAGGCGGACGGGGTGGGAGGGAGGATTGCTAGAGTGAAGGGGCGATGGCGGTGTTGATCGACGCATAGAGGGATAGGTATTTGGAGCTGAGTAGGGGAAATTTAAAGCAGAAGCATTGGAAAGAGGTGGCATATTGTGAGTAGCAGGGATGAGTATACGAAAATGACCAAGACTGATATCCACCTTGCCATGTCACCTGGTGAAGTGCCATTACATGTGCCACATGTTGTCCTACGTTAGCAATTCCATTAGTTTGTTTAACGGTGTTACTTTCAAGGACTAACTTGGTACACTTTTGAAACATAATGGACTAAAATGAAACAAAGCAAACGTAAGGGACGAAATTAAAATAGAGAGTAAACGTAAGGGACAAAAATTGAACTTTTGCCTTTTTCTTACAAGCTAATTTTTAAGGGTGAAATTAGGTTATGATTAAAATTATAAATTCCTTCATAATATTATAGTCACATTGAAAAATCCCCAAAAGAAGATATAATCATAGGACCTATACTCATGATTGAGAGAATAATGCACTCATTACCTCTAAAGTAAGATTAAATATGAAAATATAAGTAGTAGTAATCCTCTCCCTTACAAGCTAATTTTTAAAGGTAAAATTAAATCATGATTGAAATTTCTTCTAACTTTTCTTCAAATTCTCACAAGGTAAAAATAATTTTAGTCATTTTTGTTTTTGTTATTATTTTCCAAGATCTTGATAGCAGCTTTGTTGCACTTACTCTGCTTTAACGTCTACTGAAACCAAGGTGTCACTCTTTCCACATTCTTCATTTATTGGAGTTATTTAGAGTTTTAATACTTAAGTCTAATTGGTTGAGTTGAAGCCTGCTTAGTATCCTAATCTTTACATATTATCTACTTTTTATGTTAATTCTTATAAATATGCGTTAATGAAGGATATGGATTGATCTTAAAATCACAGATCGAGTCCACATTTTAAAAACACAAAAAGAAATTTAAAACACATTCTTTATGATATTTTTATCAAGTTCTGACTCGTGTAGAAGCATATCAGCACTTGGATTTCGGAAAAACAAGAACTCCTGCTCACCATCAGCTCTTAGTGTAACAAAAGCTAATGCAGTTCTTTCACTCTTAGCCAATATGATCTTCAAGTGCATTACTTATTCAGATTCTGAACTCTACAATAAGCCACTTTTAAAAAAAATTTAAAATTTCAATCATAATCTAACTTCATCTTTAAAAACTGATTTGTATGGAAGATTATTGTCGGCTTATCAAAGAATAAAATTTTGTTTCAAAATATCATTTCGATCACCCCATAAATGAAAATATTTCAAAAAGTTCGTGAAAACAAAAAAAATTTGAAAAAACATTTCAAATAATTTTTTTTATTTCAATTTTAAAAGATTTTAACATAATAAATGATATAGATATATAAAATTAGATAACATAGTGTTGAATAATTATATTCTCATTCAAATAACATTGATATAATCAATGTCCATAAATTTTGACAATATTTGACATACATAAAATTTAATGCAAATTATATATTATATTCAAAGTATTAAATTAACATTATAAATATAATAAATTTTTTATATAAATATACAAAATATAGAATAAAATATTGAGAGAAAATCATTTGTTTACACAAATTTAGTATGATAATATGATATCAAAATTATCATCATTTATGTATTTAAATAAATGTGTAAATTTAATGATCATAAATAATGTGTAAAAAATATAGATAAAACAAATTAAATAAATTATATAATAAGAAATAATATAATTATATAAATATAAATATAAATATATAATATTAATATATATATAAAAGTAATATATATATATATATATATATAACATTAATAATAAAAGAATGTGTATATATATTTTCAGCCTCTAAGTTTTAATATAATAAAAGTAAAGAATTAGAAATACTAAAATAAAATAAAAGTTTTTAAGTCCAGCTTAACTTCCAGAACCTCTAATTTCACTCAATGAGTACTCCTATGTTTCTTTAGTCTCTCGTCTCTGATGCAGAAATCTCATCATTTTTTAGAGTTGGTTTTTCAATTTCACTCAAAGTTGGGGAAAGAGTTTATTTTTTTTCAAATTTTTCTATCTTCTCATATCATATTGTACAATCGTTTTGTTTTAATTGATCAAAATACAACAAATCGATGAGTTTTCCTTTGAAAATCATTGATTCGTTTATGTTTCATTTTAAAGGATTTATTTTGAATTCGATCACGCACGAAACCGAAATTTTGTCTTCCTACACCTTTGATGTGGGATTTTCCAACACTTCCCCTCACTTCAAAAGTGGTGAGTACATTGTTTTCCCAGTTACGAGATATGTCCTTAGTCCTCTGCTTATTATTATTTTTTTCAATGTGGCTCTGATACCAAGAAGAAATTTAAAATTTTAACCATAACTTAATTTCACCTTTAAAAACCAACTTGTAAAAAGGATAATTATCAAGGCTTATATTTAACATTTAGTCTTCCTACACCTCCAGTGTGAAACTTTCCAACAAAGTTAGGAGGCAGAGCAAAGTCAAACAATGAGAAGAAACAAAACAACAATGGACGCGCACAAATTTGGTCATGTGCATTCCTAACATGACCGGATCCACAATGAACAAAAAAATCCATAATGTAAGGATTAGGTCCCTAACTAGAGAGGGGTGCACTTTGTCCTTTGGGTGAGGCAGAGATAAAGTGTAAAGTGTGGCCCAAGATTTCTAAGTATTAAAATATTATTTAAAATAATAATTTTGATGATGTCCATTAATTTTATTAAAAGAAAAATAAATTTGAATTTAAATTAAATTGTCATTTTCAAATATGAATATCTATCTTTGACTAAATATTTTTGTAAAATGAAAAAATTTTATATGAATTTTATTTGATATGATTTTGTCTAAAGTAATACAAAAGATATCGTAAGTCTTGTGAAAAGTTAATAGGTGTACTACACTTTCAAATTTGGGTGATATAAAAAACGCAAACTACTTCAATGCAAGCGAAGCCGAAATTATGATGTGAAAAAAGTGCGAGCATGCAAGTTAGTAAGTAATATAAAACAATATCCTATGCCACATGGAAGCGATAAAGCTAGTATGAATTTAAACAAGATAATGACTACAGTAAGGAAATGATAAAGATGACATGCTTGGGAAAAGGTGGAGACAATGGAGAAATGAGAAATGATGCATTTGGAAAGAGAAATAGGAATAAATGTGGAGGAAGCTTTTAGGTGGAAAGAAAAGCAAAATTATTATAGAGGAAGTGATTCGTAGGAGTAAAGGAACAAAATGTCAACAAGCAAACAATGTTAGAAGTGCTACAATAAATTCGGTAAGTATAAAAGGCTACTGCATTAGACAAAAATCTTTCTGAAGAACACTGCTCAAGAAAGAAAATTAAGATAAGAATAAATTTGTACACCTACTGCTATGATCTTTCAACAACCTAGCAAAGTAAATTTGAAGATCTCCACCGCCGAGAATCAAGGAGCATGATTCTTAGAAGATAATATTTTTCAACGGCTACAACTTAAAGATTATAAAAGATGTCATCTTCAAAGTATAGATGCAAGGGAGGCCACATTTTATCTAAGAATACTATACTCATCTTCTCCTATTTCTTGAGCTATCTTTGGTATATTTACTCTTATGTTAAGAGATTTCTTTTGTGAAACTTTTGGAGAGCATTTTATCTTTGAGAGAAGTTTGGCTGAGTTCTTGGATAGAAAAATTCAGTGGTTGACAAATTGCCCAGTGAAGGTTGTAAAAGGCTAAGTGCTTATACCTGTGAGTTGAGTTTAACTGAGTTATTGGAAAGAAAAACTCATTGATGTTGAAAGGTTAACCAGAGTGATTGTAAAAAATTATAGGAACTTATACCTGTATTTTGATTATTGCACATCATAGTAAAATTTTCCTTACTTTATACTTAGGGAATGGATATAGGATTCGGCATTTGTTGAATATGAACCACTATAAATAGTAGTGTTGTTTTTCTCTCTTCCCTTACTCTTTCTTGATTTTTAAAGTTTATTTAATTGTCTAATCTTTCATTTGTTTATCACTATCATATGTTAAAATTTAAGTTTTAAATTTAATATTTTGATTTAATTTAAACTGAAAATTTTACTTAGATGTATACACAAAGTTATTTCAAGTTTTCAAAAATAATTTAATTTTTCCTAATCTTGAAAATTTTTTAAAATTTACAATACCCAATTTAACCCCATTCTTGAATATTTTTCATATATTTTTAACATAAAGTACCGATTTTAGCCCAAAATAGCTTACCTGTGGCAGTAAATCAAATAACAATAGTTAATTTTGCCTTAAGAAGAGATAAAAAGCCTGATACCTACGCTATATCATGTACAAAATCGAAGAGTCGGATTATGGGAAGACAAAAAGCATCCCTATACTTAGGCCAATACTTTAAACAATCGGCAAGCAGCATTCTCTGGGCATTTTTTTTCGAAAATCATCATTCCCTCCTCATTAAAGGTTATCTAGGAAAAAAAGTCAAAGGAAAATTAGTCAGACAAAAGCAAAAATGTTAGATTATAGAAGGAGGTGGGTATAACCAGGTACTGATTATTGTGAATTAGGGGTAGTCCTCTTTTAATTTATTTTTCACACACACACACACATATATACATATATATATATAATTATCTTCTCTAAAATTTATATACTACACTTTCTATTTTTTAAATATATACTATTTTGTATCACTTTTTTTTTGGTTCCATCCTGAACCGCCAACCCGCCCAAACCAACTCAATCCGTATGAAAAATCGATTGAACCAAACCATTTTTGGTTTGGTTCGGTTGAACAGTACTAAAACCGAACCATCAGTGGTTCGGTCAACAGTTTTAGAAGTTTAAAACCGCGGTTTAACCTAACCAAACCGCCAAGATTTTTTTGCTTCCATTTATCTAAGATTTTTGTTATATTTAATATCAATTGTCAGGTGCATG
>JASKGM010053745.1:0-15487 GCA_034509205.1 Ceratonia siliqua | reverse complement strand
TAATAAAATCTAATATATTAATGTTGGTATGAATGTATGATTGCACTCATAATATTTTAAAACGAACTTTTTGAATTCCTTATCTACTGACTTAAATATTATATCATTTTTTGTCTCTAAACAGTGTAAATTATATAAAAGTATTTAAAAGATCAAATATGATGTGTAGAATTTGAGTTAAATAAATGGTGATATAGATGATGGTAAGATTTGAAAATGAAGTGTCCGATGTGGGTGGCAGATTTCAAAAATCTTTAATTATTTCTCTGTGAATTCCAACTCAGACTATTTGTTTTCAATGAGACAAGCACTTTCTGGTGAATGTTCATCAGCTTCAAATATCTATTTAGTTGGATATTCAATTATTGTTCCATCTCCGATCTCTTATGCTCATCACAACTCTCCCATCATAGATTCCACAATTGACAAGTTTAGTATCTTTTTCGAAATGTAGTGTCACTCGTGGGATTGCACTTACGTAATTTTATTTTTATTCTAGTCTCTTTATAAGTACCTTTCACTTATATAGATATTAAAATAGCAAAAAAAAATATTAAACTCATCTAATTTTGTTTTAAAATACTATGTCAACGATATATATTAATAAAATTAGTGTCTTGACATGTATTATTATATATATCAATTTTATTTGTTTTTGTTATAATTATATTTATATATACTACTAAATATGATTTTGGGATGTTTGATATTTTTATATTCTTTTATATATAATTTTAACAAGAGAAAAGGAGGTGAATAGTTATTTAATAGCTTCTTGCTTATTATTTTTATTTATTATTGTTTTTAAATAAAAACATTTTATATTATATTTTATATATGGGCAATCTTTGACAACAAAACTAACAAAGCACCGAAAACAACTTCTTACTCTTAACATATTTTATAGAAAAAAGAATCAAATTGACTACAATATAACACTACTTTTCGGTACAAATTGAAATAACCCAAACACAATACAAACCCATATTATAGAAAGAAAAAAAAATCCAATTTTTAGGCTTCTACTTGATGTTTATTACCCTTTTTATATTGATTAGAGAATGCATCGAGAACAACCTTTAGAGGAGGCGATGACTTCAGAGATTCAGAGGAGGTAACCAGCTTCAAAACGAGCTTAACGGCTTCAAAGGAGGAAACGCGACGAGCTTTAGAGCTTTAGAGACGTCGACCAACTTCAGAATGAACGAGCTTCAGGGCTTCAAAGGAGGAGAGGTGACGAGCTGCAGGGCTTTAGAGGAGGAGAGGAGATGAGCTTCAAAGGAAGCAACAATGAGCTTCAGAACGAAGGTGGGAAAGAGAACGACGTCACCCACAAATGAGCTTTAGCCAAAGGTGCGAAGTTGGAAGAGACCTACGAAGTAAATAGAGGGAAATGGACAGAGTCGGCAAAAGGGGAAATCTAGGGGAAAGGAGTGAGATGTGGGAGGGAAATAGAGGTAGAGCAAGAATGAAAGAAAAATTGAGGGAAGAGAGGTGGTTGAGCTAGTTGCCACATAAGCCAAAATATTAATAAAAAAATAAGAATGTGGGAGGTGTGAATAAGAATGGGTGTGGATATAACATTTATGATCTTAAAGCTAATAGGGAAGGGTGCCTCGAGCTATGTTTCATAGCATTTAATTGGGGGTTAAGGTTTATATCAAAAAATTTAATTTATTATTATATTATGACTTTAGAAATTTATATTTAAAGACAAACATGGGTTATTTTGTAGCTCATTTCATCCAAAATTATAGATTATAATAATTTTTTTTTGTCAAAGCCTCTCATTAATTACTTTTTTTTAAAGCATGTTATCATTATGATTTTGATTTAATTATACATGTATACATTTTTGGCCTTTATAAAAAATAATGAGACACATAATTTGCTCTAATTTAAAGATAATGCACTACAATCAATAAAAGATTATTAATAAGAGTTCAGATAGTGAATTTTTGAAGAATACTTTCGTCATTTTTGTTGTTTGGTTTAGAAGAAAAATTGTTCAACAAAAAAATCTAAAAAAGTCAACAAAAATTAACATTTGAAGTAAAAAAGACTATCACTTTTCAAAAGAAAAATTTGTTTTTCATTTTATCAGCTTAAGTCCCGACACCCTAATAGTCTTCAATTTTCATTCATCTTCACAATTTATTGTGACTCAACATTCAAATTGAATCTTGAATACTGTCGATGCCTGTGTTCGGGACGGTAAGTCGGGTCGGTTAGGAACTTGGTCAGTCTGAAGTCTTAGTTGGTCTGAAGTCTTGGTTCCTATTAACAAATAACTGGGCTCGGGCCCGGGAGTCGCACTTCGATGCCTAAGTTAGTCCTTGTCCGAGTTAGAAGTATGAATGCTAAAATGCGGAGTCCTTGGTCATACCTGAGGTGAGTATTTATAGGCTGGTGGGTGGACTTTGGTTTATATGTTGGGCTGTCTTTGGGCCCTTCTATTGGGCTTGAAGTATATTATCTACACTTGCCCCAAAAATACGAGCTGAAATCATAAGGTAGGCGAAAGGTCGGCATTGGCTGTTCGCCAGTTTTGGTCGGGCGATGGTCGACGGTGGTTTGAAAACTATTGCAATTATTTTCGTTGTGAGTTGTTGGATCATCTTTTGAAGTGACCCTTGCGCTTCCGGAGCATCTGTGGATTCATTTATCGCCGTTGGATGTGATGGTTGCGGGCCGTTGGATTAGCCCTCTGTTTCCTATAAATAGGGGGAGTCGTCACATGTTCCGCTGCCTTTCACTTCAAAGTTTTTCACATTGTGGGTGCTCTAGCTGTGGGTGATCTCGCTTGCTCATATTTTTTGGCCGTTCGTGTTCGTGCTACTTTGAGGTTGGTATCTTATTTTTGTTGATTCTTTGGTTGTTCGGGTTAGATGGTATGGGTTGGTTATTCCTTAGTCAATTTTATAGGTCATTTACCGATTTTGTTGCTCGAATGGCTAGATGTTGGCCATATTCGGGCTAAGCCTGGGCCAATTGCTTAACTAAAACATTTTTTTTTTTCGATCTAGGTCGGAGAAGATGAGATCGGGTGTTCCGAGCTCAATGTTCATTTATTCTGATGATTCCCCTGAAGGGTAAGCTGGAGTCTCCGGTCAAGGGGTGGATGATGGATCTTTGTTCGATTGGGTGAGCGAAGATATTCGTTTTATGGATTCTTGTTTCAGGGTTGATCTTATACCATCCTTAAAGGAACATTTGTCCGTGGATGACTAAGAAAATAGCTCATTTGATGTAAAGGCCTGTCCTGATGGGGCTTCCGTGTGCGACTATAGTAGTGAGAACGAGCTGTTCATTTTTACTTTCTACCTTATTGAAAAGGTCAGAGTTACCCTGCCCTTGTCTGCTTTTGATATGGAGTTTTTCAAGGCGGTGAATATTGCTCCTACCCAGCTCATTCTAACTGGTGGGGGTTTTTGCAAATGTTTCAGTGCCTTTGCGATCTATTAGGGGTGCGTCCTCGAGTCAACGTATTTTTCTACTTTTTTTTTGTTGAAGGATCCCAGCAAGGGGACAGGGTATCTATACCTCTCTACTCAGTCTCATCAGTCTCTAATGAAACCCTTAGAGGAATCTGCCAAGGAGTGGAATGACCGATTTTTTCGAGTCATCGCTCCGAAGGCTGGTGTCTAATTGGTTTTTTTTTCTTGACGAGGCCAACTATCCGCAATTTTCCTTGAGGTGGAAGTCACATTTTCGCAAAGTCTAGGCTAAGGATTTTAGCGATTTTGATGCCGAGGGTCAAGGAATAATAGAGAGCCTTAGACTTTTTGTTAGTGACATGCTTGGGATGCCAAGCTTAAAGCTCGAGATTTGATACGTAGGCTTCAGCTTTTAACTCATCTTGCAATCTTTCTTGTTATTTCATTTTAACTTATCTTGGTCTTTGTTGCATATGGTATTCTTTCTGCCGAGAAGATGAATAGGTTGGCAAAATTGGCTCGCTTGCAGAAGGTCGATGCTGAGTCTTCCAAAGCGACCTCGGCTACTTCCTTAAGGATGGTTCTTGCTAGTGAGGCGAGGACTACTCGTGAGAAGGAAACGGCTTCCAAAGGGAAAGGTCCGGCCTCTTCCAAGCATCACCAAGAAGCAAATAGTGTTGAGGAAAGAGGTTGGTCTTCCAGCCCCGAAGTCAGGGCCATCTTGCTTGAAGAGTTTAGTGGACGAACTGTGGGTTTTCTACTTGCTTTACTGCGGATGTTGTCCCCTGGTGGATACTGAGTTTATACTTTCCTCAGATGCTCAGAAGTTGAGCTCGACCTCAACGGTTTGTCTTTCTCGGTATGCCGTTGCTAATCATACCCGCGGCTTGGTGGTTGCTTGAGAATTAGATAAGCGCGTTGCTAACTTTTTGGATGAAGGCATCCGCCTAAGGCGTGAGATTTCTGATTTGATAGAGAGACTTGCCGAGATGGATAAAGAACTAGAGGAGGCGGCTGTCGCCTGTGTTCGGGCTGTCGAGCTTAATGAAGAGCTTCATCAGGTGAAGGAATTTTTAGAGGCATCTAAGAAGAAATTAGAGGTTTTAACGGCTAAGTTGTCCAAGGCTGATCGTCGTTTGAGACATGCCAGAGCTTGAAATTTGAGGATGAAGGAAAAGGGATAAAAAGAAGATAGGCTCAAATTATTTGATGGCTTTACTAAAGGATTTAAGCTATGTCGTGATTAGGAAAAGTTCTTTAGTATGAATTTCTCTCTTGACGACTTGGATTCGTTGAAAATTGTACGAGATGGTGAGCTCGTCGAGTCGGTTGACGATGGTCGAGACGACCCGGCCTTCCTTATTTTAGAGTTCGGGGACAATATAGATTCGTCGTCGGATTAGATTTTATGTATTTTGACTTGTAATATTTGAACTTCGTTTAATGGAGAAGGTTTCGATTTTAAATTGCGCGATTTCAGATTTTACCGATTTTTTTATGTGTGCCTTCAATTGGTCTTATTTTGTGAATTTCTTATATCAGTTATTTGGGGTTAGTGTTGAGGTCGTCATCAGTTCATAGGTCAGTATTAATCGCTTGGAACCGTAGTTTTGACGTTGGTATTGGCCGTTGAGGACTTTGGTCCTGAGGTCAGCATTAGCCGTTCAAGGACTTTGATCTCAAGGTTGGCATTGGCCGTTAGAGAACTTTGGTCCAAAGGTTAGCATTAACCATTGGGGAAGTTTGGTCCCGAGGTCAGCATTGACCGTTCGAGGACTTTGGTCCAAAGGTCGGCATTGACTGTTAGAGGACTTTGGTCTAAAGGTCAGCATTGGCCGTTGGGGGACTTTGGCCTCGAGGTCTGCATTGGCTATTTAAGGACTTTGGTACAAATGTCGGCATTGGTCTTTAAGCTATTCAATTTCATAGTACCTGAGGTTTATTACATTCCAAGTATGGGGAATTAAGTTCCCCTTAATAGTTTCTAACTTATATGCTCATTTGCCTAAGACATCTCTTACCCTGTATGGACCTTCCCAATTTGGTGCTAACTTTCCTTTTGATTTATGCTTCCTAGAGACGTCTGCCTTTCTGAGGACAATGTCTCATTTGTTGGACCTTTCTATTGTAGTACGTAGCAATTCTCTGTTTGTAAGCGATCATCCTGAAGTGGGCTTTTTCCCTATCTTCTTCGAGAAGATCCAAGTTTACCTGTATTTGTTGTTGCCGAGCTCGTGGTATTCCGTTCTGATGGTTGGTTCTCATACTTTTACATGGATCATTGCCTTTGCTCCATAGGTTAACTTATAGGGCGACTCTTTTGTTGATGTATGTGGAGTTGTTCTGTATTACCATAGTACCCGTGGGAGTTCTTCTGTCCACTTGCCCTTAGTTTGCTGCAATCTTTTCTTTATTCCCTCCAAAATTATTCGATTTGTAGCTTTGACCTGTCCATTTGCTTGGGGCTATTCCACTGACGTGAAGTCTAGTTGTATGTTGAGGTCGGCACAAAATTTCCTAAACCCCGCATCCACGAATTAGGTTCCATTGTCGGTTGTTATGGTGTGTGGAATGCCGAACCTACACACAATGAAAGTTTGAACAAACCTTTTATCTTGTTTAACAGTTATAGAGGCTAAAGGTTCAGCTTCTATCTATTTGGAAAAGTAGTCTATTGCTACAATTAGGAACTTTCTTTAGCCGGTTCCTAGCGGGAGGGGACCCAATAAGTTCAAACCTCATCTGCAGAACGACCAGGGTTCGACCGTTTTGTGTAGGTCAGTGGGGGGTGCTAGGTAGCAATAAAAGAATTTTTGGCACTTGTCGCATTTCTTCACAAGCTCGGTTGCCTCGCTTTTTAAGGTCGGTCAGTAGTATCCAGCTCGTAGCATCTTCATTGTTAGTGATCGTGCTCCAATAGGTTGCCACATATGCCTTCATGTATCTCTCGAATGATGTATTAGGCTTCATCCATAGAGAGACACTTCAGCAAAGGGGTGTAGTACCCACGTTTGTATAGCGTTTCTCCAACAAGGCAGTAGGCGCTGGCTGTTCTCTGTAGTTTTCGGGCTTTTGTTTTGTCAGATGGTAAGCTTCTGGTTTACTGGTAGTGTTTGATGGTGGTTATCCAATTTGGTAGTGGATTGCTGATATTGAAACTATCAAGTTACACGTTGGGGTCGGTTAATGTTTAGTGTATAACTGTTCGGTTGTTTCCCTAGCTTTTGTTGCTGGTAAGTTTGGAGAAGATATCTGCTTGGGTATTCTCGTTCCTTGGGATATGTTGGATCTCGAATTGTAGGAGGTCGGATGTAAGAATTTTAATCTTTTCTAGGTACCTAGCTATTTGTGGGTCTTTCGCTTGGTAGTCTCCATTTACCTGGCTGGTGATTAATTGCGAATCGCTCAGTACTTTTATGCTATTGGCTTTGAGTTCTTTGGCCAAGCAAAGGCCAACTATCAATGCCTCGTATTCGGCCTGGTTGTTGGAGGTGGGGAAGACAAATCAGAGGGATTGTTCGATGATTACCTCCCTTGGGCTTTTCACTATTATGCCCGCCCCAACTTCCTTATGGTTTGACGATCCGTCGACTGATAAAGTCTCTGGCTATTAGGTTACCTCCTGGGGGTTTCTTGTAAACTCTACCATGTAATCTTCTAAGGCTTGCACCTTGATCGCTTCCTGTGGTTCATAACTGACAGAGTGCTCGGACAATTCTATTGCCCAACCTAGCATTTGGCCAGCAAGGTTGGGTTTTTGAAGTATTTGTCTTATTGGCTGGTCTGTTTTGACTATTATGTGATAGTTCTGAAAGTAAGGTCAGAATCATCGAACTGATAAGAGTAATGCAAAAGTGAGTTTTTCTATTTTTTGGTATTTTAATTGTGGTCCTTGGAGAGCATGGCTGGTATAGTACACGGCTAGTTGGTTTTTTTGTATCTCGTGGATGAGCATCGAGCTTATAGTGTGTTCTGATGCTGTAAGGCAGATGTATAGGGTTTCTCCTGGTGCTGGTTTGGATAGGACTAGGGGCGTGGCCAGGTACTCCTTAAGCTGTAGAAAGCTGTTTGACATTCTGGGGTCCAATGGAAGCTTTTTACTTTTTTTCAACGTTTAGAAAAACGGTTTGGCCTGGTCTGTCGATTTGGACATGAAACGAACGAGGGCGGCTATCCTTCCTGCTAGTTTTTATGCCTCTTTGATCGATCTGGGGAGTTTCATTTTGATGATGGCCTCACACTTTTATGGGTTAGCCTCTATCCCCCTGTGAGTTATCATGAAACCCAAGAATTTATCGGCCTCTACCCTGTAGGCGCACTTGATCGGGTTCAGCCGCATGTTGTGGCTTTTGAGTTCGGTAAAAGTTTCATTAGGTTGGCCAGGTGCTCCTTCTTTATCTGGGACTTTACTAGCATGTCGTTGACGTATACCTCTACGTTCCTTCCTATCTGATTCCTGAAGACCCTGTCTATTAGCCTTTGGTATGTAGCCTATGTGTTTTTGAGTCCGAATGGTATGACCCTGTAACAATATGTTGTTTTTTCTATGATAAAAGCCGTATTGTCCTCGTCGTCGGGATGCATCCGGATTTGGTTATAGCCTGAGTAAGCATCCATGAAGCCTAGGAGTTTGTATCCGGAGGCGTTATCGACCAGTTTATCTATGCTTGGGAGCGGGTACTGATCTTTTAGGCAAGCCTTGTTCAGGTTAGTGAAGTCTACATACATGCGCTATTTCCCGTTGGATTTCTTTACTAACACCACATTGAACAACCATGTTGTGTATGTGACTTCCCTGGTAAAACCTGCTTCTAAGAGCTTTTGAACTTCCTCTTGAATAACCGCTTGTCTTTCGGGACCAAAGGTCCATTTTTTCTGCCTTACTGGTTTTGCCACTGCATTAATTGCAAGTTTATGACTTATAAAGGTGGGGTCTATACTTGACATGTCGGATGCTTTCCATTCGAAGAGGTCAGAGTTCTCTTTGAGAAGTTTTATCAGCTCCCGCAGCCTTGCTAGGGAATGTTAGATCCCACCCGGACTGTCTGGTCAAGCTCCTAGCCTATTTGTATAGTTAACAGGTCCCCTTGTGGTGTGGGGCGATCATCTTAACACCATCGTGAGTCGAGTTCCTACAGTGGGGTTTGACTCGCAAAAGCCATTGCTGGTTGTTTTTGCTTCGTATTACTATGGTTGGTATTTAGACTGGTGTTGTAGTAAATTCGTGCCTGGAGCTTATCTTCCCGGACTGAGCCCACAGTTCCCCTTTCCATCAGAAACTTGAGTAGTAGGTGTCTGGTAGATATTATGGAACGAGTTTGGTTCAAAAATAGCCGGCTTAGAATGATGTTATAGACCAAGAGACAATTGACAACTAGGAATTGCACCTCCAAATGAGCGAGGTCGGGATATTCTCCTAAAGTCATTCTCAGCCTGATTGTGCCTTTAACCCCTACATGCGTGTCGGAGAAACTGACCAGGGTTCCTAGGTAAAAGGCCAGGTTAGTGTCACTTAAGTTCAGCTTAAGGAAGGTGTTGTAGAAGAGTACGTCCGTTGAGCTTCCTTGATCAACCAGGACCTTATTGACTTCAAAATTGGCCATAAAACAATTGATGATTATGGGATCATCGTGGTCCCAGTCAATGGTGCCGTAGTCATCCTCCGTAAAGCTGATAATATGGTATGGCCTATGTTTCTTGGTTATCAAGTGAAGTGTTTCTTGGTTCTTGCCAGTGATGGCCCTTTGGTGCCTTTTCCTTGATGACCGAGAGAATCCCCCGCCCACGAACCCGCTTGAGATAGTGTTGATAACGCCTGTCGCGTTTTTGCGTGGGTTTTGGTTAGGTGCTTTTCTTACCGGTGTTTGGCTTCACCGGCGTGGTTGACGCCAAGGAGACCTATCCCGCTTGATGGATATGGCCGGTCTTTCTCCTCCTCCCCCTCGGGGATGGTTGGACCGAAACTTCTGGATATGTCCTTTCTGCAAGAGGTCTTCTATAAGGTTCTGTAAGTGTCTGCAACTGCGGCGTCGTGTCCCCTTCCTTAGTGAAAGGCACAATATTTGTCCTTTTCCGACCCTACATCAAGCTTTATGGTAGGTAAGCTAGCCAATTTTGTTTGGCAGATTTCTTCAAGTACTCGTGCCCTGGCTTGGTTTAATGGGGTATATATGGTGAAGCGGTGTCGGATAGGGTATCTCTCTTGCCTATGTTCCTTTCTATCCTGGTAGTGTTTTTTATCTTTGGGGTGTTGGTGTTTAGGTTCGGACATTTTCAGTATCTCTTCCAGGTTAACGTGTTTAGATGCCCGGGTTAAAAGTTTGGTTAAACTTGTGGGTGGGTCCAGGGTTAGGTTTTCTTAGAAACGTCCTGGTAGGAGGCTGGACTGGATAGCATGTATTGCCACAAGGTCACTTAGGTTACGGACTCGGAGAGAGAGGGTGTTGAAATGCTTGATGTAGTCATTTAAAGGTTCATCTTCCTTTTGCCTGAGGGTCGAGTGAATGGCCGACGTCCTCTGATGGGTGATGTGTGTTGAAAAACGGGCCACAAAAAAGCTTTCAATTTCTTTGAAGTTGCTGATGGATCCCGAGGGAAGGCTGCAGAACTACTGGAAAGCTGCCTTTATCAGTGTGGTCGGGAATGCTTTGCACTTGAATTCCTCTCCTGAGCCGTTCAACATCATAACCGTGGTATAGTTCTTCACGTGTTCTCTAGGGTCGGTAAACCCATCGTATAAGTCGAGCTGTGGTTGTTTAAAATGGCGCGAAATGGGGTATTCTATGATATGGCAGGTGAATGGAGTTGCTCTTTGGCTGTAAGGTTGGTTTGTGGCAGCTCGGGTATGGGATGGGTAAGTGGAGAATGTGTTTTATGTTTGGCTGCTGGCCTCACCATCTGGAGTTGGGGGGTTTGTGTATGGATCTTGCGAGTATGAGAGGTATCACGTCCTAATTGCCAACTGGGTGGAGTAACCTTTGGGACTCAACCATGTTTTCATTTTGCTTTTTCCTCATGTAGCCTTCTAATTCAGCCTTGTCCGCAACTCTATCTTGCTCGAGAGCCTCTATCCTCCTCATGAAGAGTTTGAGGGTATCCGGTTGGGGGCCAGGTTCCTTGTGAGTTTGGGGGGATAGATTCCCATGGGAGAGCGAAGGGCTGGCTTGCCCCAGTCCTAGTAGTTGTTGGTTGGAAAGGGGTGTATGTGGTATTTTTGGCGGGGTTCCCTTGGCAGGTAATGGGTTTTGGGTTGGAATGAATGCGTCCATGGGATCGATCACAGAATCGCTAAGGTCAGAAAATTTTCGGAGAGAAAATTCCCACAGACGGCGCCAAATGTCGATGCCCGTGTTAGGGACGGTAAGTCGGGTCGGTTAGGACCTTGGTCGGTCTGAAGTCTTGGTTCCTATCAACAAATAACTGGGCTTGGGTGCGGGGGTCGCACTCCGATACCTAAGTTAGTCATTGTCCGAGTTAAAAGTATGAATGCTAAACGTGGAGGCCTTGGTCATACTTGATGTAAGTATTTATATGCTGGTGGGTAGGCTTTGGTTCATCTGTTGGGCTGTCTTTGGGCCTTTCTATTGAGCCTGAAGTCTATTATCTACAAATACAAACTCAAACTTAACTCTCATAGAAAACTTTTCATTTAAATAATAAAAAATATTTTCTTATATAATATATCAAATTATAAAAAAATACTTTCTACTAATTATTCAAATAACAAATTTTCTTATTTTCAAAAAAAAAAATGCTTTCCATTAAAAATATTTTCTAAACAAAAGGCTTTCTGTTAAAACAAATGAAATCTAAATAATTAACAACAAGAATTAGACATAAGATTTTTTTGTAGTCAATTATCATTCACTTAAATTTAATAATGTATTATGTGTTATGTATGGGGTTATATAAACCGAGTGTGATTTAAGTTATCTTTTATTATTTTTAAATATATCATAGGATATTTTTTGAATTTTATAAAGTTATTATAAAATATTAAAATTTATAAAAATATGATTTTAAAGTATAATATTTAAATAAAATTATCTGACGAGGAAATGATTTGTGTTTCCTTGCGTTAGGTATGAACCCAAATTGACAAATTGCTGCAAAGTCAAAAGTGTAACAGAGTCTGTGTCGGTTGAGTTATTTATTAGGTAATTAGTCCCTTCATTTTCTCGAGATTCACATGTTTTATGGATAAATTATTATTTAATATTTGATAGGATGCTCAAATTTTATATAATTTACTAAATATCGGATTATTATATTTTTTTTATTTTTAAAAAATATTATTATATTACAAAAATAATTATTATGGTTGCATTATAATAATAATTTTTTATAATTAAATAATTATTTTTATAATATAACAATTAATTTTTATGCTGAGTTACATTTTAATTATCTTAATTTATTAAAATTTTAATTTTAATTTTTATAATTTTATTTTAAATAATATAATTTTTTTATTGATATCAAAATTTTAATTTTAATTTTTTATAATGAAGTTAAAAAAATTAAAATCATAACTTGATTACAATTTTAATAAAACTAAGAGGCCATATTATTTATAATAATATTAAGAAAATAAAATTACAATGAGCATAATTTTTATAATTAAATAATTATTTTATAAAAAATAAATAAATAATACATAATAACATTTAAAATTTTGATATTTATGAAACATTAAATAAGAATTTAAGATGGAATGCAGGCCTCATAATCCTATATTAATGATTACGTTATTTGATAATCAATTTATCTGTAATTTCATGGCTTGAGTCAATGTTGTAGGCTACGTCATAGAAGTTAATCTGCAAAGTGTTCAATGAAAAGACCGGCAACTAACTTTCTCTATCTTCTTTTTAATATATGGCTATTCTATTATTGGATCATTAGATAAATAAAAGAAAAAAATTTAGTAAATTTTATATTTTTTTAAATTATAAAATTATATTTAAATTAATTCAAAAATACTTTATCATCAAAAGAAAAGGAAAAAAAAATGATAATCATTGTCACCAAAACTATATAAAAAAAGTATTTTGATCCAATAATGTCTTGAAAAAAGATATGATTGATCATGTTTGTAATTGTGATTGTTCGTAAAAAAATTAATGATCATGATTAAAAATAAAAAAATTTAAAAATTCGTGTAAAATTATGATCATTCATATAAAAAATAGATGACTCTAATTTAATAGGATGTGACATAATCAGATATGAATTAAAAAAAGATGATAATGAGGTAAATAGGTTTATGTATTTAGGGACAGTTTGGATAGGTTTGTATTTTTGAGCAAATATTTCAAATAGAAGTAATTTTTTTAAATAAAATATGTATTTAATGTTTAGATGTAATTATGTAAAAGTAATTTTACTGAAAAAATATATATATCTTATATTTGAATGTAAAAATATAAAAGTATTTTTGAGTAAGTAAAATTATTAAAAATAACATATAAAAATATTTTTTAAAAATTTTGTAAAATTTTTTAGAGGTATATATGTTTATAAAATTTTATTTCTCTTTTATTACGCCTGATTATTTTTTAAGTATTATATTTGTTACTTATGTAAAAAGCAAAATTTTTACTTATTTAAAATAAGCAATTAAAAATTAATTTACATCCAACTAGTATTTTTATAAATAAGCACTTTTTTTAAAAAAAATAACAACTTTTCTTTAAAATAATCTGATCCAAACTACCTCTTAGGCTCCAGCAATTTAATTGGTACATATCAAAGCTCAATTATTAACATTATATAATTTATAAGGCCAAGTTATGTTTTATCTAATCGGTTTAATAATATACTTTATTTTTTTATACATTTAAAATTTTTAATAAATCAAATATAATCAAAATATGACTGTTCAGAAAAAGATACCCTTACTAATAAAAGTAATTTTAAATTGACTGTAAATTGATGTTTTTGGTATTTTTAAATGAAAATTGCTATTTAGTTATAAAATTTAAATTAACCCAAATAAGATTTTTCTTAGATTTGAACAAAATTTTATTTAAATAAAAAAAGTATAAATAAAGCCTAAACTTTACTCATGTCCTCATACAAATATTTAACATTTAATAATGAGTCTAAATTAAGATGGGCAAATTCGAGTTTAAATACACTACCTCAAAATTTATTAGGCTTTGAGGCTGCCCTGCCATGAATAAGTATATGTAAACCATTTGTGTTTTAAAGTACAAATCAATTATACTACTCCTATAAAACCTTTTTTTTTTAAAGTTAATTTAACTTCAATTGAAATTTAAATTCATATTTGAATTCATAATCTTTATCTCTAGAAATGAGTCTAGTACCATTGAATCAATACTCATTAATCTTATATAAATACTTCTAGGTAGTTTTTTATTATTATTTTTCTTTAATTGTTTTCTTTTGTATTTTTTAATTTTTTTAATTTTATATTTTGTTTTATTTAATTTTTACTTTTTCTTTAATTTCTTTATTTTTACAAATCAATACTCTTGTTCTATTTTTTTTTGAATTTTTTTCAACTTTTTTGATTATTTCCTTATAATAAAAATAAAAAAATTATCCAAAAGCACCCATAAAATTTCCAAGAATATCAAATACTCCATAAACTTATTTGGTTTCCTCCTTGAAAATGTTATGACTTTTAATTTTTAACATTGTGTTTATAACATTTCTTGAAATGAATTAAAATTAATCACTTTAATGAATAATTAATTTGTGAATTATATTAGAAGTGTTGAAATTCGTAAATCATTAAATCATTAAATAGTACGTATATACAACATATTGCATAAATGAATTTAGTTACTTAATTAATATGATTCTTAATAATTGTTTAATTATATTTGACTAAAGTAAATTTCATAATCTTGAAGATGTCAAAAGAACTCCACAAGAGAAGGAAGGGAAATTTTTTACTAATTTCAAAGGAAGAAGGAGACATTATTGATCACATCCCCTCCTTTATTGATAATTTGAAATAATCGTCAAAGAAGATAATTATAATTTGAATAATATCAGGATTTTTATACAATTATGTAAGTGATTGTATGTAATTTTAGGCATATGAATGAACTTGTTCGTAGTAAACCGGTTGGAAAAGAGGTATATTTTTTATGTTGATTATTTGGGTTAAATATTGGGATTAACATTTAAAAAAATTTATTTTTTTAAATACACCAAATTAATGTGAGTAAAATTTAAAAATAAAATTTGTCTTGATTAATGTTTAAATTGATATGAGAATATTTTTAGTATAAAAAAATTTATTAAATGGAGAAAAAATTTACTTATGAATACATTTAGATTTATCCCACATGTCAAAAGTTTAAAACGATTGATTTTTTTTAATTTATCAAAAAATTATTTAAAAAAATTAAAAGCAAGAATAATTCTATTAAAAAATATATTTTAATTTTAAAATGTTTCTTATAAATTTTATCTTTTTTTGTTTTAAAAATTTACATAATGATATATCATAATAACATTTAAGGAGTGACTCAATTTATTAAATGATTAAAGTTGGAGGGAGATACTTGACTTGTACTTTTATTTTTTTTACAACTAATGTTTTAGATAATTATTTATAAAAGTGAAAGTAATAAAAGAAAATGATATTTTTATAATGGGATATTCCAGAGTCTCTCTGACAAGAAAGTCAGAGCACGTGAGAAACATGAGATGAAATGATGACGTAGAGATAATGAAGTTATTAATACCGCAGTGGTTATCTGAGTAAAAGACATTAAAATATTGTTGATAAGTGGTTTTGGTGACCGACCATGTGGTACGGTGGACCCGCCTGTATTAAAACGCCCTTTGGATTCCCTGCGACCTTATCTATTTTAGTTCCATTAAACCAATCACCATCAGATACTCAGATTACGTAAACATGTCACAGAAAAATAATATGTTACAACTCTAAAAATGAGTTTGTAATATAATTTTTAATATTTAAATGTAATATTTTTTTAATTTTTAATTTTTTAATATTAATTAATTATTGTCTATGTCATATAATTTTTTAAAATTTTTTAAAAATA
>JASKGM010053734.1:3341-19313 GCA_034509205.1 Ceratonia siliqua | reverse complement strand
CTAGCAGGTACACAACCAAAATTAGAATAGCAACACATTTAAATTGAATCAACAGCAATCAAACCTCATAGTTTGATCCAAAATCCACAATAACACATCCCAAATCAGAATTCATCCCAGACATTAAAGAATTAATGAAATCCGAAGATTACTGGCCATAACCAATTCAACTCAACTAATTCCAACCAAAAGGAAAAATGACTTCAATCCACATAACTCATAGGAATTATCTAAACCGAAAGATTAGCCATTGAAGTTGAAGCAACAAATTTGAGGAACAGGGGCCAAAGGCTTTATTTAAATTCAACGAAAAGAAAATCCCCAGCATTGACAAGTATGCCCTTTTACACCCCTAGAACCCAGGGTTGAAACTGCTCAAACCTAGAATCCTATCATGGTTCCACATGCTCAATAATCAATCATGAAATAATAAAAAAGAAATCTTACCTCGGATGAATGACTCCTTCCAATCTAAAGATTATTCTCTGGAGTCCCTTTGAGATCCCTTTTCATACGATATCTCCCCTCCTCTGATTTTCAAATTTTTGGTATCACTGCCTTCAATCTTCCCCTCCTATTTTATCCCTTCGATTAGTTGATCTTATAGACGCAGAAGAGACCAGATCCCCCAAAAAAGGGATCCCAGCCGCAGAGTATCCTCTGGAGGAGCAAATTGTTGCGCATGGGCATCACCAATCCCAGGCATGGCAGAGGGATTGAGAGGCGTCATGCTGCAGAGATGGAGATTGAAAGCGTTGTCGCGAGGAATTGGCAGAGACGCGAAGGGCGCCCATCGTAGCTTGATGCTGAGACAAAAAAGAAAAAAAGAAACGAGCAGGTGTAGAGAGGTAGGGCATGGTGCGATAAAGACGAAAAAGAAAAGAAGAAACGTGCAGGTGTAGAGAGGTAAGGCGCGGTGTGATAGAGCTGAGAAAGGAAATTGAAAATGCAGAGGGTTAGAGAGTTGTCGCGGGGAGGAGAAAACGTAGAGGGGAGAATGGGTTAAAGTGTGACTGGGTCTTGGGTTATTTATTGGACCAGGTAGAGAGCTTTAGGTTGAGTGTGTTTGGGCTGGTTTTTCTTTTTTTTTTTGCACGGTGGACTGAGGGTTTTTTTTGTTGTTGTTTTTCTTTTTCTTTTTTTGCTTTTGTTTTTGTTTTTTTTTAATTTAATTAGTTTTTTTATTTTTCTTATCTTTCTTTTTTAATTTATTTTTCAAAATATATATATATATATATATATATTATATATATATATATATTTTTTTTTTGCCTGGACAAAATCTAGTGTTTACAATATTCTTATGGTTTTAGTGGAACATCATCGTTTTTATAAGTTTTTAGCGTTATTTGTGTAATTGCATGTTTTAAAATTATGTTTTGGTTGTTTAATTTTTGTTGCCATGTAATTTTCTTTTATTAGATACTTTTCATGTTAGCCAAGGTAGTTATAAGCTGAAGTGGTTAAATGGCATGTGCTAGGCCATTATGTTTGTCTTGGATCTGATGCACACTTACTGAATCTAATATCATCTCCTTCTACGAGAATTTTCCTATCCTACTTTTCTTATGTATCATGCACATCACTATATTTTTAGTCAAATCTAAAAATGTCTAATTTCCAAGAACAATAGAAGCAATACACAACAAAAATGGAAATGTAAACTCAAGGTTCATAGAAGACCATAGTTTCTAAACTGTCAAACTTACAAGAATGTCGATTATGACTTTTTCTCCCCTGCTTTTTGGAGTTTTGTAGAAGAGGGCCTTCAGTTCAAAGTTCAAACCATTGTTTGGGAGGGCAATTTCAGAAGTGAAGCAGTTAACCTACCAACACTTATGTTACCAAATACTCTCTACTTCCAAGATAGACATTTAAGATATATTATTAACACAAACAGAAGACTTGTTATAATGTTGGAAAGCCTCTTATCAATGATATATTAACATTAACATGGTGATGGAAGCCTCCTTCTTGCTAAGTGTTTGCACTCACACTTAAGTGTTTACACTCACATACACAAGAATATTGTTAATGTGAGATTACCTCAAAGCAACACTTAACCAATTTAGTGTTGTTTCGACAATGAGACTAAATTAGGTTAACACTCAAACGCCTTCAAATGGGTTAAAAGCATAAGCTTTTTCTATTTATTCAAAATATCAAGATAATCCTCCAAGTACAATACTTATAGCATATATACATGTTACCCCTTGGCTAACTCTCCCCGTCCTTTTTACAATTCAAATTCAAACTACAACATAAACGCTAGAATAAATCCAAATTCAAATAACAAATTAAAAGCATAAATTAATTCAAGGATAAATTGTAATTAAAATTGATTCAAAATTCAAATGGAAAATTACTACTTCGCAAGGAGTAAGGTAAGTATCAAGGGCTCTTGTCTCTAATAATCACCAAGGCAAGCTTTAAGGGAACTTGTCTTCTCTTGAAGTGGCCCCAAGGCCCTTCTTAATTGGGGCCTTATGCATGTATGCTAGTATATTGGTGTTAATATCCCCTCATGGGCTAGCATGTTGCTAACTTGGTAGGCCCTTAAGGCTAGTACACTGATGGCCTGCTTGTCCCTTAAGGTTGGTACACTGGTGCACATGCTACTGGGCTAATGTTGGCTCCTCAAGGTTAGCCTTGCTAAGCTCTCGGATGAAGCCCAAAGTGGCACTCTTGGCCTCAACCCTTCTTACTTTTGTAGTGGCATTGCGTATAGCCCTCTTAACATCCCCATCACCTAGGCATGGGACATGCCACAAATACCTTGTATGTCATACTTCAAAAAATACATAAAACGATATTACCCTTCACCAACATATCAAATTTGTCGTAACATTCCTATATTACACTTCAATCGTGTGTTTATAAAGTCTAACATGTTGGTTAAATAGTGTCCAAAATACTTAGCTCTCAACTTGCTAGGTGTAACTTTAGATATTGTCTTATGTTCTCTAGGTAAGTATTTAAGAAAAACCTAATCACTTGGTTGAAAGGATTCCATGGTTCTCCCTTTGTCAAATTGTTTTTTCATTTGCTCTTGTGCATGAGCCAAGTTCTTTTTGAGTTGTTTCATGACTTCATCCCTTTCCCTAAGCTCCATATCCACTAATTCATTTAGTGAACTCCCAATTTCATAGGTTATGAACATCGGTGGTGGCCTTCTATATAATGATTCAAATGGTATCATTTTAATGGAACGATGGTAGGTATTATTATACCAATATCAAAGCTAAATGCCCTTCCCATCTTCTTGGATATTGGTGAAAAAAGCACCTAGGATATTGGTGAAAAAATCACCTAAGATATTGCTTAAGAGTTCTATTATTACCTCGGTTTGGCCATCAGTTTGAGGATGATATATTAAGCTTTTAGTCAATTCAATTCCATGCATTTTGAAGTACTCCCTCCAAAAATTGCTCATGAATACTCAGTCCCTATCCGTCACTGGGCTTTTTGGCATGCCATGGAGTTTCATCACATTATCCCTATAGAGTTTTGCAATTGTCTTGGCCGTGTAAGGATGCACCATTGCAATAAAATTTGCATACTTAGATAAACGGTCCACCACCATAAGCACTCCATCATACCCATTAGAAAGAGGTAACCCTTCCACAAAGTTCATAGTCACGTCCTCCCAATTATGGTTTGGAATTGGTAGAGGTTGCATCAATCCCTTGGGCTTGCTACTATTACTTTTTACCCCTTGACAAGTATCACACTTTCTTACTTACTCCCTCACATATCCCTTCATGCCCAATATAATACATTAGCAATTCTTACCCAAGCGTGATATACACCCGAGTACCTCATTCCTTGGAATCATGAAAATGGTTCAATATTTTTCTTCTGATTTCTTCCACTATTAGCACCACCATTCTTCCTTTGTACTTCAAGAGCCCATAATTCACTTCTTAATTTTCTACCCCTTGCATATTGCTTTCTAACTTCTCCACTATTTCCTAGCACCTCAAGTTAGTGTTTGTTTCTTCTTTAATTTCTTCCCAAATCCCTCATGTAGGACTAGAAATGGCTTTTAAAACTTCTCCATCTTCTCTTCTAGATAAGGCATTGACCACACAATTTTCTCTCTTCCAACCTATATATTAACTCAAACTCAAAGCCAACTGATTTAGACACCCACCTTTGTTGATCCGGTATAGTGATCCTTTACTCCAATAGGTGCTTCAAAGGCCTTTGATCCATGATTATCATGAATTTCCTCCCGAGCAAGTATAGCCTCCAAACCCTCCTGGCTTTCATGATGACAAGCATCTCACATGTATACATGCTCCACCCTTTCTTTTGTATCCCAAGAGCTTTGCTAAAGAAAGCTAGTGACCTTCCTTCTTGTGTCAACACTGCCCTAACACCCACATTGCTTGCATTTGTATGCACCTTAAACACTTTATCAAAGTTTGGCATAGCAAGAATGAGTGTGGTTGTCATAACCTTCCTCAAAGCTTCAAATGCTACCTTGGTCTCCCCATTCCAAGTGAAGTTATTTTTCTTGAGCATGTTGGTGAGTAGTTTTGCAATGGAAGTGTAATCTTTGACAAACTTCCTAAAGTAGCATAAAGTAGCCTGTGAGCCCTTAAAGACTCCCAAATTGTGTGATTGTCTTCGGTTTGAGCTAAGCCACCATTGCTTCAATCTTCCTTGCATCCATTTTTAACCCTTCATGAGAGATTAATAGGCAAATATGCAACACAAGTGTAAGCTATCGTAAATAAGTAATAAAGTGATGAAATAAGTATCATTCCTGAGGAGGATGTTTCAAGTACCAAAATTATGTAATCCCCTATATTATCTAAGTAGTCAAATTATAGTTGAGGCAAAGACAAAATGACTATGTGAAAAGAAATCAATAATAAAGAATCCTAGGAATAGGGTTCATCGATCGAGTCTTCTATGGATGTTGTAATGGTTACTTATATTTTCTAAGTTACAATGGCTAGATTCCCTAATTTATGTATTACCTTCTTTCAAAGAATAACGCTTCTATCCATATTAATCCTACGTCTACTTTCGTGATCATAGATATTAACATAGATGCATTAATCTTCCTGGAATCTAAACAAATGTTTTAAAGGTGTATATCTACTTTCATGATAATATTACCTAAGTCTAATAAATCTATGAACTAACATGAAGCTTCAACTTTTACTCCATCACTCAATGCCTTAAATCACACAATTCATGGTCAGTAAATCATAAGCATTAAAATTAGATTTATTGAATTGCAACATAGAAAATAGATCCCAACAACCAAAATCAATCCATAACAAAACTTCAATGACTACATCCTAATCCTAGAATAGGAATATAGCTACTCATAATATTCAAACTAAAGCATAAAACATCCATGGAAGACACTGAAATAAGAAGAAACAGCAATGTTTAGAAGAAACTAGGGGAAACTCTTCAATGGCAAGTAGGGAATTGATTCCTTCTCCTTTTAGATTCGTAATTCCTCTTCTTTAAACTAGCTACAAGTCCTTCTCCCTTTGCTCTAGCCGCCCCTTTTTATCCAAAAATCATCCAAAGAATCCCTAAAACAAATGTGGGCTTCTGTTTTTAAGTGAAAAAGTCATGTACGGGCACTGCTACACTGGTGTTTGGGCAATGCGGTGGCTATACCTAAATACATACTTGTTTGTAGTGTATGACCCACCTCTCATCTAGGGTGGTGTTTTGCACATTTTGGGATCTTCATTAAAGATGTAGGACTTTGTCTTAGCTTTCCAACAAGTTAAATAATACTTGAAACAGAGGCTTGTAGCTTCCTTTATAGTTCAAACACCAAACAATGCTTTGAGTTTGCTGTTGACTTCGCCATTTGGACGCTGGGGCGCCCAACCCTCAGGAAAACAGTCTTGAATGGCTTAGAAGTCTTGTAATAAGTTCTAAGGCCAAAAGCTAAGTAAATGTGAAAGTTACTAAAAGTCATATAAAAACATACCCAAAGCACCTAAAACACTCTAAAATACCCCACTTTAACCTAAGGAACATGTGGTATAAAATCATCACATCAAAGATGAAGCAACCCAAGTACTCAAGCTCCCCTTGACCGAAAGCACATTTTGACATTCTAATGTGAAAAGAATTTTCAAGTAGCACTTCTAAGACAACTTCTAAATGTTTCAAGTGTTCCTCCCAAGTCTTTGAGTAAACTAAGATGTCATCAAAGAATACTAACATGTACCTCCTCAAGTAAGGCCTAAATATTTAATTCATGCACACTTGAAATGTTCATGGTGCATTGCATAAGCCAAATAACATCACCAAGTACTCATAGTGGCTATTGTGAGTTCTAAAAGGTATTTTGTGACTGTATCCCTCATGCATCCTTATTTGATGGTAACCCTCCCTCAAATTGAGTTTGGAAAAGAACTTTGAACCTCCAAGCTCATCCAACATATCATCAATGGTTGAGACTAGAAACCTATCCTTGATAGTAGCCTTATTTAAGGATCGGTAGTCCATGTAAAACCTCTATGTACCATATTTCTTCTTCACCAAGAGCACTAGGCTTAAGAATGGACTAGTGCTTAGCCTAATAAGTCTGTTGGCCAACATTTCATTCACTTGCTTCTCTATCTCGGTCTTTGGTAGTATGCATACTAGTATGGAGCCACATTAACTAGTTTAGTCTCTTCCTTAAGTGCAATTCGATGATTAAACACTCTTGAAGGTGGAAGAGTTTTTGGTTCCTCCACCATCTTGGGAAATCTCCTCAGCAAATCCTTCATGTCACTATGGATCTCGAGTCCCAACTCAATCTCCATGCTTGCTTATCCCCCTCCACTTTCTTCATTCAAGCTCATTGGTTGTGAAGCCAAAGTGATAGCAAAGCATTACCCATCTTGTCTCAAAAGTTTCTCTACTTCATTAGGCTTGAATGGCCTTGCATGCTTTCTTTCCATTCATCTTCAATGTCACCCATCTTGAATTCCATGGTCATTTTCTTATAGACTGAGACTATTTTTCCTAGCTCTTTCAACCATTGCACACTCAACCCCACCATTGGTAGTAAGAATAAGTCTGTCACTACTTCTAGGCGTTGTATCTTCAAACACACATTTTTGTATTCTTCTTAGCTTGTTAATTTCTCTCCATTAGTTACCTTTACTTCAAATGGTTTGATAGGAGTCATAGGTAGTGTTAAGGCATTGGCTATCTTGGAATTTATGAAGTTCAAAGAAGATCCATTGTCAATGAGTACTGTTACCTTTATTTTACCAATAATGGCTAATGTTCTCATGGTCCTTGGCCCATTGATCCCAGCTAATACATGTACGAAAATATGAGGATCCTCTTCCATGGCCATCTCATGTTCTTCCATCCCTTGTTCTTGCTCCTCTTCATTAACTCATCTTCCTCTTCACTCTCGGGTTCAATGAGGAATAGTTGCTTGGTCTTGCACCTATGCCTTGGTGTGAATTTCTCATTGCAACTAAAATATATTCCTTTTTCCCTCATTTGTTGCATTTTCTCCCATGAAAGTTTCTTCATCTCCATAGGTAGTGGCTTTGCTCCACTTTTAGCTCCTCCATTAAATCCTCCAATTGGTAAATTCTTGCCAAAGGTTTTGTTCACTCCAAAATTAGTAGCCATAGGTTGTGGTTTCCTCACCTCAACTTGACTCTTCTTCAAATCTTGAATTTGGTCATCCTTGATTCTTGCAATCTCTAGAGCCTTCATCATAGTTTGTGGTTTATAGAGCTTCACTTCCATGACTAGTTCTCTCTTCAATCCTCCCACAAATGTCCCAATAAGTGCGATCTCGGAACCCATGCACCCTTGTGGATAGGTACTCAAATTCCTTTTGATATTCTCTTAAGGAACCACTTTGCTTGATTTTTGACAAAGTCTCATGGTAATCCATGTATAGGTTGATCCAAATCTCCCCAAGAGTTCCTTGATAAACTTCTTCCACCTTAACTCTCTCATTTGTGCTTTGTAATTCTTTCGCATCCATTGTCACCATTGGTTGGCCTCCCCCTCAAGGGAATAAGCTGCATAAGATACTTTGGCATAACTATCCATGTGGTGGTGTTCAAAGAACTGCTCGGCCCTATTCACCCAAGTGTTTAGGTTCTCTTCATTAAATTTTGGAAACTTCATCCTTGGTTTATAGCCATTCTCCCTAGGCCTCCTCTTACGAGTATTCCTATTCTCACTATGGCTATTCTTCTCTCTTTCATTATCCTCGAATGTCTCCTCCTCATAATTTAGGGAATAAGGATTGGAAGAATTGAAATTTCCCCACTTGTGTGGCATTGGCTCCTCCTAGTGGATTGCATAGGGCCACAATGTCTTTCCACTCTCCTCCTATGGTTTTTTACTTTACCAATTTCAATTTCCCTCTGTTGCTCCAATAATTGTTGAAGCACAATTCCCATTTTCTCAACCCTTTCTCCATGGGCGTTTTGGTGTGCCTTCAAAGAAGCTTCAAAAGCTTCAATCCTCTTTCTATTGGCAGTTTGCTTCTCGACTATGGCTTCCTCTAGAAGGTTGGATGTCCTCTCAATGAAAGCACCAATGATGGAAGTCTCACTCTTTCTAAGTGTTTGCACTCACACACCAAGAAGATTGTTAATGCGTTATGTGGTGATTAAGATTACCTCAGGGCAACACTTAACCAATTTGGTGGTGTTTGAACAATGATACTAACTAAGGCTAGCACTCAAACTCCTTCTAATGGGTGAAAAGCATAAGCTTTCTCTATCGATTTAAAATATATAGATAATCCTCCAAGTAGAATGCTTGTAGCATATATACATGCTACCCCACGACTAGCTCCCCCCCCCCCTCCATTTTACAATTCAAATTCATATACAATTTAAATTCAAACTACAACTTAAAAATCTAGAATAAATCCTAATTAAAACTAAATCAAATTCAAATAACAAATTAAAAGCATAAATTAATTTAAGGATAAATTGTAACTAAAACATTCAAAATTCAAATGCTAAATTACTACTTGGCAAGAAGCAAGGCAAGTATCAAGGTTCTTGTCTCTAATAATCCCCCAGGCAAGCTTTAAGGGAACTTGTCTTCTCTTGTGTTGAGGTGACCCAAAGGCCCTTCTCGGTTAGGTCCTTGTGCATGTATGCTGGCAAGTTGGTATTGCTTGCCCCTCATGGGTTGGCGTGCTGCTGGCCTGCTAGACCCTCAAGGTTGGCAGGCTAGTAGGCATACTGGTGGGCTGGTGTTGGCTCCTCATGACTGGCATGCTGGTGGCTTGTTGGCCCCTCACAGTTGGCCTAGCTAGGACCTCAAATGAGGCCCAAAGTGTCACTCTTGGCCTCAGCCCTTCTTTCTCTCCTAGTGGCATTGCATATGGCCCTCTTAGCATCCCCATCATATGAACATGGGACATGCCACACAAATACCTTGCACGTCAAACTTCAAAAAATACGTAAAACGATTTTTTCCTTCACCAACATATCAAATTTAGCATAATATTCCTATATTGCACTTCAATTGTGTGTTTATAAAGTTTAACTTGTTGGTTAAATAATTAATGTATCCACTCCCATTCCCACAATGTTATCCTTGGAAGTGGGAGAAGATATAATTGTCTACAAAATTTGAAAGTCTAACTCTTACATCCCACAATTAACCATCATATAAAAGGTAAAAATACAAAAAGCAAGTGATTTGACAATCACTCATTAAAAAAAAAACCACCTCTTAAAAATATTAAACTTTATTTTTTTTAAGGTTGTAGATTTATAATATTTGTACATATGTGTCATAATTAAATTTTATATTTTAAATTTCCTATTTAATGAACTTATTCAAAAAAAAGAAAGGACATCGTCCTATATTTTAAGTATTCTGCATTATTATGCATGTACAACCAAAACAATAAGGAAGTAACTCTGTTAATCAAATCAAAAGGGGTTTTTTAGTTTCTTAGTTTATTTGTCTCACTTTGTCAGTTGTACCCAACCCATATTTGACCCTTATTCAGTACGTGTCCAGCACATATTCTAGCACATCCAAGCCAAAAAAAAAATCTATTGTGATATGTATGGAAGCGAGCTGATGATGTCATGCAGTAACAGTGTCAATGTTTGGAACGTGTTGTACACATCAACCCTTATACCTTCTTTGAATTGCATGCTTGAAAGACTTATATAAGGGATGTTTGAAAGATCCATGTCTGAAAGACCTATATAAGGGATGTTAATCTACCTGAGAATCATGCCAAGGAACAGCAGAGTTGAAACCTATCGACATCGTGAGTTTTCGTACCCATGCTCAAACTAAAATTGTATGACTCAAAGGGTCAGCCTAATAACTAAAGAAATGTGCTTTCTATTTTAGCTGTTTAATTTTTAAATTTTGAGATCAGTATACAAGAGAATTTATTCTTCTAAATGTATTAGACTAATGTGAAACGTATACTCTTAATATCACCTAAAGAGAATAATTTTAATTAACATTTAAATTGACCTAAATATACTGTAACTTATAAACCAAAATTGTATACCTCATTAAATAATGAACTGGCTGATTACAAACCCTAAGATAATGAAATTCCTGTCATATGGGTGAGGTACTACTAAGATAAATTGTCTATCATCTATTTTGTGTTAGTAAGGGTTATCACACGTTATGGTGCACATGAATCCATTATTACTATTTAGTGTCAGGCTAAAAAAAGCTAAAATTATATATATCACTTGTTTTAAAAATTAACTTGATCATTTATGATTTATATTAATAAAAAAATTTGGAGCATGTACAATTCAAAAAGAGTTCTGTCCAACCTACACATACTTATGACACTTAACTTTGACACCTCAATATAGTACTCATAGTTAGGGCTCATAGTTAGGGCTGAACAATGATTCAGGTATAATCGAAAAATTACCCGAACCAACCAAAACCGTAATAAAAACCAAACCAAACCTAGGTGGAGGTGGGTTGGTTTGGTCTAAAAATATGCAAACCGAAGGGGGGTGATTCGGTTAGCAGTTTGATGATTTGAAAACTCTTATAAACCAAATCAAATTGTCCATAATACCTTTTAAGTTTTAACTTTTAGGCTTTATTAATTTATTCTTTATTGCTTCATGTTTACATGGATATTATTAAGTAATAAATAGTTTCTCACTTTCTCTTATCAATTTTTTTCTTGCATTATAATTTGCAAGTTGCAACATAGCTCCTATCCATTTCTATATCTTTATTGCTTTATTATTTTGCCTTGCATGAAAAAAGTGCCCCTATATGCATATTTAGTTGAGTTCAAAATAACATGCATAATAATATAATATATAAGATTGTTTGATGCATGAAAACCGTGAAACCGAACCAAACCAACCCAAATGTGTTTGGGTTGATTTGGTTCGGTTGTAAGTTTAAAAATATACAAAACCGAACCAACCTAAACCATTTTTCCTCCATTATTGCAGTTGACGGATTGGTGCAAAACCGCACCAAACTGCACCATGTTCAGCCCTACTCATAGAACAAAAAATATTAACACTATTAATAGATTTAATTTCAAACCAATTCTTATTTTTGAATGTTTATATATATATATATATATATTGGCAAACTCTCGTTATTACTTGGCGGCTGTAGTCCCTAAATGTTGATTTTTTTTAAATATATTATAATATTTATTATTTAAATATAAGATTATCATAATTTAATCTTTTTTAATTAAAAAAATTTTTTTAAAGAGAATTAAGTTTTTAAGTAAAATCTTTTTTTTTCATAAGAAATTTTTTTTTAATTTCAAATTATATTAGAATAAAAAGACCACAAAAAATGATAAAAATTAAAAACTACAAAATTAAAAAAATTAAAACTACAAAATGATAAAATAAGTATTGATTTGTTTAGTTTTTTTCTCTTTGACCCTCTAATAAAAATGGTCTAGGTTCGCTCACATATATATATATATATAATCTTATAATAAGAGTATTTTATTATGTGAGATGAGACAAGTAATTAATGATCATTTTGATAAAAAATGAAAAGAAATTATATTCTCACGTTGCTCTTTCCCATATTTCTATCACACCTCCTCTCGCATATATTATTTTATTATTATCTATCAATCACATATAATATTTTTATATATTATATCTATGGTGAAAAATAAAGTGTGGTAGAAAGGAGTGTGAGAATATCATTTCTAATGGCTAAGATTAAAATACTCATTAAAGATCACATAAGTGATACGTATATTTGTACTAAGTAGTCAAATGAATAAAACATTTTTAATAAGTGTTTTAATCTTAACCTTTTTTTATTCAACATTCATTAATTAATAATTACTCTTCTCATAATATCATCCCATTCTTTGGTTTTAGATTTTTGTCACAATATTTGTGTCATATCTCCGTCTAGTGTCCATGTCTTTTTATGTTTTGATTGAAGTCAAGAGAAATACAAGAAATTGCCAAATTATACCAACCGAAAAGCAGACATGCTTTTAGGATATCTCTCGTATGGCCATCTATAACAAACCATTCAACTGGATTATAACTTCGAAGTAGATTTTGGTTATCTTGACGCAGAAACTTCCATTTGGGGAGTAGATGAGCTCCATCCTTAATTAAGGCATTTTCCCCGTCCAGTAGAATTTGAAGAGTAGTCCAGTGAAAAGGTTAAATTTTGAGCAATACTTCTCTGAATCCTTCAGTAATTACTCTAGCATTGAAGACCGCTTTATATGTCTCCACCACCATATGCAAAGGAGCATTAGTTGATTCCTTGATCAGCGCTAGGAATAACGATTCCAATTTACTGACCTTTCTTCCCTGAATACAGACTGCATAAACTGAGCTATTATTGGGAATCACTTTGATTATGTCTTTTGCTGCCCATCGATGTAGCTGATTTGTTTAGGAATGTTGGTTTAGTTTAGCTTGGGTAAGTTGAAACCATTTTTTTTATGGGCTAAGGTTCATTTTTATCTAAATGTTATTTATTTTTCACTATATATATATATATATATATATCATTCATACTTTAAAATATAAAATACAAAACGTTGAATTTAGTTCTAAATGGACATGTGTGCTACAATATGTCACATACATGTAAGATATAATTAATCTCTTGTATAGATTTAAAATAACGTTTATAAAATTATTAATTAATGAACGTATATGTTCTTGACATGCTTACTAATTCAAGATTGATCTAAAACAGGCAAGGTCTTCTTCTCCAATTCTATATACAAAGGCGGCCATTAAATGAACAAGCTAGAAACTAACAATTTCTCGTTACATTAGGAATGGAAAGGAAACCTAACCTTTATAAATAAAATAACTTTAATAGGTCCTCTCATTACGGGCCTGTAGAATTGGACCTACACTAAGCCGCCAATCACATCAATTTTACCAAGGCATATAAAGTGTGATATGAACTTTACCATTTCCCAATAGATCCATAATCAATCAGTTTTATAAAAAATATAAAACTTCCAATTAGTGATAGCCCACAATAGAAAAATTCTAACAATCTCCAACTTGATCTACACTAACTGCATAAGATAATTTATAAAACATTTCATTTTGCAAACGACTCTCTGATTGAAACAAATTTTACAATGTGGCCACAAATTTGGAAAACCATCAATCCAAGGGATAATACCTCCTAAATGACCCAGTATTATGAGACTTAAAATGACGAATCATATCGGTAATCACACCCTTAATTAATGCAAAATCATCCATGGTGTTTGGAAAATGACATCTTGGTGGTACTCTCCCTTTGCCGCTCTTACTGCTCCATCACTACCTGATTTAAATGTCACACGTGAATGGAAAACCTTTGGAAATATATGATTAGACAAAAGTAAAAGATAAGTAACTGGTTTGAATGAGTAGTCAAACACTTATCATGCATGTATATATTAATTAAATTATAATCACTAATAAGTTTTTTAGTTTAGAATGGCACCAAAGCTAGCCTCCAAAAATGCTAGAAAAGAGGCACCGGTTGAGATTGTTAATGTAGGTGAAAGGTTAGAAAATGTAAAATGGAGTTATTTGAATATTGAGGCTTTCTTGAAAGTATGTGTTGAGGATATTAAAGCTAATAATAGGCTTCATACACATTTTACTAAAGAAGGGTGGGCTAATGTAGTTGAAAAGTTTCATAAGCAAAAGGGTAACGATTATGATAAAAAACAATTAAAAAATAGATGGGATGCTTTAAAACAATAATTTGGCATGTGGACAAAATTGGTTGAAAAAGAGAGACATGTCTTAGATGAGATCCAATTAAGCAGACTATCATAACATCTTCATATTGGTGGGCCACTAGAGATATCAAACGCGGTGCCTGCCCCCTTAGACGAGGCAGGGAGGATTGGCCCATTAATTTGGCAAGCTGAAGAACCCTTAGCCCGGCCTTACCCTTGGCAGGCTGGCCCTCCAACTATACATTATATATACTAAAATTTGTTTTTAGTGTTATCCAAAGATTGTAGTTTAGTGGTAAGCATGTCATCTTGCCTTCATAAAGACTTGGGTTCGATTCCTAATAGTCACAATTCAAGTTTTCTTTTTTGAGTGAGCAAAAAAAAAGAGAGAGAATAAACGAGCCAATCCTCCAACCTTCCCTGCCAACAGCCCGCCAAAATGGCAGGTTGCACAACCTTAAACCCAACCCGCCCTATAAAATGGACTGAGCGGGCTCAGCCCGTTTTAATAACTCTAGACTGCTAGGGATAAAGTATGTATTTGTGAATAATTCAATGAATACACATCTCATATGTTATTTATTTAATAGTTTGTTTACAATTCTTTCGTCATTTGATTTACAACAAAATCCAAAATATTTGAATTGGAAGGATCACAATCCAAAATGCCTTGGTTTGATGGGAAAATGCTTCAAGGATATGGTTGCTACCATTTATGTTGTTTTTTATGCCAAACAAGTATCCTGCATCAAAAGAGGAAGCAAATGACAATGATGGAGCTGATGCTGATAAACAGCCCTTGGATGACATTAATGAGGGATCTAGTGCCTTAAACAATATTCAGAGGAAGAGGAAGGAATGGGGGAAAGGATATAAAAGGGGTGAGATAGCCCAAAAACTACAACAATCCCTTGATCAAATTCTTGACAGCATTGATCAAGTGTCATACAACTATGACAACAAGACCAGATTATCGTTTCAGTGTGGGTAGATGTCTATCTTACTTTGTTGAATGATGTGCCAAGCTTAGAGAAAGGCAGCCTTCTAGAGACATTTGTTTATTACATTGAAAATACACATGAATATGTTCTTCCATGGTTGAACACCTTTACATTGGAATATGTGAAACACTATAACTGATTTAGCTCTACTGGCCTTTGATTACTATTTTGTTTTATGTGTTTGTTATGTCTTGTATTGGATTTCTATTTTATCTTGAACATGAATTTTAAATCAAGATTATAATTGTCAGTTCATTAATTCATATATATTTTATGTGCACATTGCCTTTATATATTTGTAATTGTGATATGGTCATTGGTTATTGATAGAACTTATGTTTATTTATTTGGATAGGATGACTAATAATTCAGACTCAGATACTGAACGTTTCGAAAATGCAAATTGTGCTAGGGATAAGATTTTGAATCGATTGTAAACTGCATGCAAATTAGCTGCTATTAGTGTTGTAAGTTATAATATATTATATCTACATAAAAATAAAAATAAAAAAACCTCAATTCTTTTAGGCCATAGGGTGGTGGAAGAACTGAAACGAGGAAATGACTAATTTTTTTTAGCAATTCCAAATGAGAAAGCATGTGTCGCTTGTGAGCAACTTGACTGATAAGTATGGATTGAAACCAACAACACACATTGGCATAGACAAGGTTGTTGTTAAGTTTTTGTACATGATTGGTCATGGAGACAATATGAAGGCAATTTCATAGTGTATTATAATCTATTGAAAGATTAGGAGTTGAGGTTATTAAACCTATAGA
>JASKGM010053723.1:0-19318 GCA_034509205.1 Ceratonia siliqua | reverse complement strand
TTAAAAAAAAAACCTTTTCTTATATTTTCGGTTCGAATTCCTTTGCTTTTTTTTTCATTTCTGAATTTTGTGTCTTTATTCTCTTCGTGTTCTTCGTTCGTTTTGTTGTTTATGTTTTCTAGTGTGTTTGTTGTTCATCATAATTTCTATTAGGGTTACATTTGTTTATCGTGTTAATTATGTTTTCATGTTCGTTCTTGTCCTAGTTTTGTGTTGCTAGATTTTGTTCCAATCTAAAAATTATTGCTGGTGGTGCTAAAGTAAATTTGGAATTTAATTGTTGGAAATTTTGAAAGTGATGGAAAGTGGCTCTTTGGAATTTTGGAGTTTTTTAATTGATTCAGCAAAAAAACAAAATTGTTCTAAATCGCCCCTTATTTCATCTTAAATCAGATAAAAAAAATTAAAAGGACTAGTTAGTTGAAGGAAAAGTTGTGATCAATCATGAAAAGTATTGTTTCGTATGAACAATTATACTGTTTCATGAAAAGTTGTGTTGCTTCATTTGAGGAATTGTGGTCTTAGGTGAACGTGTTGGTTCGTTTAAAAAAAATAGTGAAAAAGTGTGATTAGGAGTTGAAGAGTTGTGATCTTTGGTGAAAGGTTGTGTTGGATCATGAAGAGTTGTGACCTTTGGCAAAAGATTGTGCTGATTCATTGAACCATTGTGTTGGTTCCTTGAAAATTCACTGGTTCCTTAAAAATTCAACTTACTTCAATTCTTTTTCTGTTTTAATTTCTTTGTTGCCCATTTGTCTTCAAATTCGTGAATTTCACTTCCTTGTTGTGTCATTTCTTGTTTCCTACTTGTTTGCTTGAACTCTTATTGGTGGGAATTCTACAAAGGTTTTTGTTCTTGTTTGGGTTCATTTATTTCTTAAAGAACTAGGAAGAGCAAACAAAGAGTGGTAAAAGGCAAGAGAGGTGCTTTCATTAGAGAGGGTAAAACCCAAATTTTAAGAGTGAAACATGAATGGAGTGACATAATTTGAGTGAAACACATGAGAGGGTGTGTAAGAAAACTTTCTCTAACATTCTTTTCAAGTTATAAAAATGTCAAGAGATCGAAAATTGGGAAAATGATTGACTAAATTCAACATCTCGCTAGCTGAATTTAAGTTCTTCACTGTGATGCTCGGGTTAATGTGTGAGATAGAAAGGCAAGACGCTGCTGTAGCCAAATTGAAAAGGATGCAGCAACAAGAAGCTTCTATTGTGCAAAGACACGATGATGACCAAGTAAATTTAAATAGTGAGGGTGAATTGAAGAGAGTAGGTGAGACTAAGAACTCTAACAAAAAAGAACAAGATAGTGAAAAGGATGAGATGGCTGAAATAAAAGAAAAGGAAGCTGTTAAAATAAAGAAAGAAGTACCGCTAGAAAAAAAGGTTGTTGCTATAGAAGTGATATAAAAGAAGAAAAAGAGAATGATACAAAAGAGAGAGTGGTTGAGTAGGGAAAAGAAAAGAAAATATGGCAAGAGAGCAAAAAGGTGGAAAATAATTAAAAAATTCCTAAAATAAAAAGAGAGAAAAGAATTGAGTGTATATGCTAGGGAAAGTGAGGTTGAGGGAGTTTATTTTTTAAATTCACCAATGTTTGTGCTTTTGAACAAAGAAGTTTATTCTAGTACTAACAAGCTTAACTCTTCCTTAAGTAGTGCCGTTGTGATATTTTTGCAAGTTTTTCATGATAACTTGAGCAATATATTAAACTGTTTCAAGAAAGCAGTGTTTGACTTTTGAGGTTAAGTTTGAGTGCACATAAGAAATGAGAGACTCTCAGTGCAAAATGAAGATTTGAGGACAAATCCTTTTGAAGAGAGGTGGAATGACAAGAATCAACAAATCCAAGCTAAAGAATAAGGCTAATTAGCAATTTTATTTAAGTGGGATTTGCTTGTAATTACTTGGACTTAATTGTTTCTTTTGGACTGAACTCATTTTGTGGGCTAAACCACTTAATTGTTTGCTGTAGTTTCGGCCAGGCTTAGTTGTTAAGAGCTCATTTTCATGTGTTAGGGTTTAGTGACATTTCATATTAGGGTTTTCTTGTGTCACCTATATAAGTGACATTTTTGGCTTTGTAAAGGGAGTTTTTCAGACTTTGATGAATGAAATTTTAGATTCGGTTTTATCCAAACAGCAAGGGTTTTCCTCTCTTAGTTCTTGAGTGAACTATTAGAACTTATCAAAGGCAACACCTTTGTGGTGTTCTCCCAATCTAGGTTATTGGAACAAGTTTCAAATGAGTCTAGATATTTTAGGAATCTAATTTTCCCTACTTGGATGAGTATCTCAAATTTGTTTATGGGTTCAAGGGATTCATTCCTATGGGCTCACATCAATAACATTTTCATATATTTTAAAAATAATATTTTTTAAAAAATTTTAAGAAAAGAAAGATGATATTTGAAAATTTTGTTCAAATAATTATTTTAATAATAAATAAAATGACTTTATTATAACTACATCATTAGCCATACTACTAATTTATAAAAAACAAATGTGGTAGAAACACCAAAAATTAAAAGAAAAATTATTATGTCTAAATTATATCATCAATAATTAATTGAAAAATAAAAATAAAAATGAGACTAAAATGAAAAGTAAGCACATTTTAAAAAAAAGTAAATTATGAGAATAAACAAAATTTCACATGTATTTATTATAAAAATTTTAGTCTATGGGCCCATTAAAGCTTTGGCCATTTTATGCGGTTCAATTGAATAGCAATTTAGGGTCTGTTTGACAACAAACTTACTTTTTTTTTAGAAAAAAGTGCTTTTATACATAAGGGGTGTTTAACAAGTGCTTTTGACAAAAGGTATTTTTTCATAAAAAAAAATAAAAATAACTATTTGAAAAAAAAAAGAAGGTTTTTCTGTTTGCTAAAAGACATTTCAAGCAGAAGAAATATAAAGTTTTAGGGACGTCATTACCCTTATATTATTAACATTTTTATTCATGTATAATTTTTTTTATAATTTTAATAAAATTATATTTATTTGAAAATTTATATTTATAAAATAAAATAAAAATAAGAATTCTTAATAATATTTTATAATTTTAAATTTAATTTTGAAAAAAAATTAAAATTTAAAATTTGTGATAAAGTATCTTTTATTCAAATACAATATAAAAATATTTTTACATATAATTTTATCTACACAAAAATATTTTTACATTTTTACATTTAAATACAATAAATATATTTTTTGGTAATAAAATTACTTCTATATAATTACATTTAAATACTAAATATTTATTTTTAAAAAAATTAATATTTTTATTTAAAGTACCTAATAAAAAATATAAATCCATCCAAAAACTCAGGATCTTTTAGGACCTTTTGTAGGAGCAAGAGTTTAGCTACTCCTCTAGACTTGCAAAGGAGGGCGTACTCTTCCATCATCATCGGAGAGATTCAACGGGCATATATAGTCAGAGCTTCTCCTTCTATTTCTTCTGCGGTAATATATTAATTCAATATATGATGGGCACATATAGATAAAACTAAATATAAAACCATGAGAATAATATTATATATTTACTAAATATAAAAACATTCAATTTTTTATTCAAATAATATATTAATTCAAAGGGCAAATATAGAGCTTCTCTTTTTATAAAAAATATACATATATGAATTCAATGGGCATATATATATATATATATATATATATATTTAATATAATATCATATGTATATATATATACATATAGAAAGATAAAACTATATATTTAAAATAAAACTATGATATATACTAAATATAATAAATATGTGTATAATATTAATTCAAATGTCTTAAATATTGAGGTACAAATACCAGAATATCCACATTTAAGAAATTTTCTTTTTGGTTCTTGTATTTTTTTTTCTTATTTACTTTCATAGGAGGATCTCTTATTCTTCTAATTTATAATTCGGATAATTCTATCCTATAATCCCATTAAGTTTGATGATGTCGATATTTAATTTTTTAATATTAATTAATTATTTTTTACATCATATATTATTTTTAAAAATTTTTTTAAATTATAAATGAATAGTTCAAGAAAAATTATGGATGAATAGTATAAGAAAATATAAAAATTTTTAAAAAACTCTAAAAATAATATATGATATAAAAATAATTAATTAATGCCAAAAAATAAAAAATCAAGACAAAAAATAAAAAACCAAAATTATCAAATTTATTTTATAATCTCAAAATAAGATTGTAGGATAGTATTGCCCTTTTAATTCACTTCTTCTTCTTTAAACTTTTCTTTTTCTATCTAAAAAAAAGTGAGGCAACTATTACTAGTTCTTTGTGCATCTTTTTTGGCTAATCAAGCATATGGTATGCTGTACATCATCTCTTTCAGCATGAAAAAGTTAGCTCCATAGCACTAGGATTACAATTTTGTATCATTAAGGTTAAAAGGCACAATTTTTTTATTTATTTTGTCAGTAAACTGATACTGAAAATCAAATGTTTTCATGAAAAAATTAAAGTATCAAGAAGTTCAGCTAAAATGTAAAAATTTTGATGAGTTAAATAGATCTCAGTCTCTAGTTTTAAGTAAGAAACTATGAATAAGATCAGTCATAAGTGTTATAGACTAATATTCTATTATTATAATATAATTTAGGAATTTTAGAAACTATATAATTATATATAAATATAATATTATATTTAATATAATATCATATGTATATATATATACATATAGAAAGATAAAACTATATATTTAAAATAAAACTATGATATATACTAAATATAATAAATATGTGTATAATATTAATTCAAATGTCTTAAATATTGAGGTACAAATACCAGAATATCCACATTTAAGAAATTTTCTTTTTGGTTCTTGTATTTTTTTTTCTTATTTACTTTCATAGGAGGATCTCTTATTCTTCTAATTTATAATTCGGATAATTCTATCCTATAATCCCATTAAGTTTGATGATGTCGATATTTAATTTTTTAATATTAATTAATTATTTTTTACATCATATATTATTTTTAAAAATTTTTTTAAATTATAAATGAATAGTTCAAGAAAAATTATGGATGAATAGTATAAGAAAATATAAAAATTTTTAAAAAACTCTAAAAATAATATATGATATAAAAATAATTAATTAATGCCAAAAAATAAAAAATCAAGACAAAAAATAAAAAACCAAAATTATCAAATTTATTTTATAATCTCAAAATAAGATTGTAGGATAGTATTGCCCTTTTAATTCACTTCTTCTTCTTTAAACTTTTCTTTTTCTATCTAAAAAAAAGTGAGGCAACTATTACTAGTTCTTTGTGCATCTTTTTTGGCTAATCAAGCATATGGTATGCTGTACATCATCTCTTTCAGCATGAAAAAGTTAGCTCCATAGCACTAGGATTACAATTTTGTATCATTAAGGTTAAAAGGCACAATTTTTTTATTTATTTTGTCAGTAAACTGATACTGAAAATCAAATGTTTTCATGAAAAAATTAAAGTATCAAGAAGTTCAGCTAAAATGTAAAAATTTTGATGAGTTAAATAGATCTCAGTCTCTAGTTTTAAGTAAGAAACTATGAATAAGATCAGTCATAAGTGTTATAGACTAATATTCTATTATTATAATATAATTTAGGAATTTTAGGAATTATATAATTATATATAAATATAATTATTATAATACATTCTTAAATCTTAAGTTCCTTCCAAACTGATAAATTTATTTAATTAAAAAATTAAACTTGATTATTGAACATTACATGGTTAAATTAAATGGGATATCTTTGACTGATTCACAACATATTTTAAATTTAATTTATTATTATTTAAAAAAATTTGGCTTAGCCTACAAAAATATCGATTTATATATTTATTTAATTCTTGTTTCTATAGTAATAACAAATGATAAATTATTTTTCACTCTCTTCAATTTATCTTTAATATCAATTAATTTAAAAGCCAAGAAATAAGAGTATATTAATATATTTACACTTCAATGTTATTTTAAAAATAAAAAATAAAAAATATTATATTAATAAAGAATTAATTTGTTGAAAAAAAAGTTACCAAAAAAAATATATACAATATTAAGTCAAGAAAGCAATTCGCTATTAAATTACCAACGGCCTTTACTAAATTATCCCATTAATTATTTTTTTATTATTGATTTGGAGGGATTGGTTAAATTTTTTTTTTGATTATATATTGTGTAATTTGAGATTTTGTCTATTTTTTATTTGTTTATGTTATGAACTTATCTAATTTTGAATTATAATTTATATTTGGAATCTGAATTGAATATGTAATTATTGTTGGTTATGAACTTACAATCTAAGTTAGGATTCTAATTGTTTCTGAAAATTGATACCAGCCTTATTTTGAGTTGGGTAATAATATTGTTGATGAATGAGAACTTGAATGCCATATTAAACTCATTATATTTTTGAGAAATTGTGAAAATATATTAGTAGGGAATGTACTCTTATCTGGAGGCTACAGCCAAAACATCATTTTTTTCATAATTTTTTAATAATTTAATATTTTCTATAAATTTATTTTTAATTTGATAGAATTATTATAATGCTTTTTATATTTAATAAATATAATTTATTAAAATTAATTAATATAGAAATATAAAATTATTATTATAAAATATTTATAATCATAAAATTATTTATAATGCTGAATTATATTGGTACATATATTATTTTACTTAATTTTTTTAATTCAATCAAATGGTATTTCTGTAAAATTTGCTTATATTTCTAGAAATATGTTACATAAAACAAACATAAAAATAAAAATGTAATATATTATTTCTAGAAATATGTTACATAACACATCTTTTGAATTTTTCTAAAATCTCGTTTCTGGAATAAAAGATTCATGGAATGTAACTTTTCAAGCCTTCAAACATTTTTGGTATCAAACGCCCCCTTAAAATATAATATATAATTTACATTAAGTGTTATGTATGTTAAATGTTGTCAAAATTTATGAAAATTGATTATATCAATACTATATTATCTAATTTTATATATTTTTATAATTATTATTATGTTAAAATCCTTTAAAATTAAAAAAATTATCATTTAAAATTATTCAAAATATTTATTTAAAAATTCTATTTTTATGAAATTTTCAAAACGCTTTCATTTCTTAAGTGACCAAATTGATATCTCAAAATGAAATTTTGCTCCTTGGTAGAGCACAAGTGTTGTAACTACATATCTAAATTTACAATTTGTAAATTGTCCAATTCTAAATTTGATAATTTAGATAACATGTTATAAAAATCATAAATATTCCTATAATAACTACATTAGTATATTGTCCAATTCATATAAGTCTATAATTAAATTTATTTGTACATCACTTTTATACCTATATTTTTAATTATTGATATATTATAAAATAATAATGATGATAGAATATAAATAATAATAAAATAATATATGTAGAAAGAGGTATAAGAATATTGTAAAAAAAAAGTGGTGTACAAATAATATTTTTACTCAACTAAACTAATCTACAAGCTTTACCAAAAAGAAAAAAATACAAGCTTTACAGAAACATGCATACACTCTTAAATTTGAATTCAGTCATTTTTTTAAGATTAGTCATATTTTAATTATGGTTATCCATATACTTTTGAATAGTCACGATTTATTTTATAAAATACATGTACTTTAACTTGTTCATTGTTGACGTCTAAAAGTTAATGGATAGTCAATGGGTTGAAAATGACAAAAAAAAAAAATAATTGAATCCAAATCTCTCTTACTTCTAAATTGTCCACCTAGTGGTAAAATTCATTTGAGTCATATTAGTTTTGTTCAGATTATAATATGATAATGACTTTTACTATACTACTTAAATCACCAAGATTATGAGGAGATTTTGTTCATTTTTCACCCTAAGATAGGGCGGACAGAAGAGGGGACAAGGCGGGCAACCCCCTTAGACCCTTAGATAAGAATATGACCCAATTCGATACTTAACCGGATCTGGATCTCCTAACTTTTTAATTTTTTCAATTTATGTCTTTTTAGTTTTTTCCTTATATTTTTTATATTAAAAAAATAAAAAAATAAAGATTTTTTTTTTTTTACTTTTTCTTTGTTTTTGATTTATTTCTAAACACTTGTGTTATGAAAATTTCTTTTTATTTCTTTTACTTTTTTTTTATTTTGTTCAATTTTTTTTAGATTTTTTAAAATTATTTCTTAAAATAAAAATTATTTCTTAAAATAAAAAACATAAATAAAAAATAAAAAGCTACTGTAAGAGCTTAGAAATGACTATGATAATACGAGCTTAACAATAAAAAAGTAACTGCAATTCATATTAACACAGTGAAACCCTAATTGAAAAAACTAAAATCAGAAAAGAAAGTTCTCTTTCACTATGTTTGGAACAACTTTTTATTGGAACGAAATTTTGCATTCATCTGAGAATATAAGACTTCGATTGATTTATAAGTGAACTTTTAATGTTTGGAAGCCATTTTAAAATTTGTGCTTTCAGTTGATTTCCAAATGAATTCTCTTATCTGGAACATTTATAAAAAATAGGAGATATTATATATTTTCATCCTAATTTTTATAGTTGTCATTATAATTATTTTTTTAATATATTAATTTTAACATATTGTACTAAACTATTATAATTTAGTTAAATTATTTTTTATTGTTTAATTAAATGTTAAAATTAACTGTTTTAGTTAATATAAACTAGTTATATAATTAAAAAAACTTAATAAAAATAAAAAATAATAACTTTATTATACAAATTGATACAAATATCATAAAAGAAACTTTAATTAACTTTAATTTTTAAGGATAAAAATAAAAGTTAATTAAAGATTTTTTTTCTCATTTATTTTTAGGATATTTATATTATTTTATATAGTAAATTTATTTTTTTTTGTTTCTATTAAATTTTTTTAATTACATAACTAATTCATGTTAATTAAAACTCTTAATAGATTAAATAAGAGATTGTAATAACAACTAAATATTAAAATAAAAAAATACAAAATTCCCTAAAAAATACATGGACTTCCATTGAGATTTATATTTTTACTTTATTACCCTTAGTTCATGTCAATTGAGATTTATATTTTTACTTTATTACCCTTAGTTCAGATAAATCCTACTAAAATTGATTGAATTTCTAAGTCCATGATTTTAAATAAAATTTGATTTGCAAATCAAATCAATTTTTTAAAATTAAAATTAAATATATTGCCAAACAAGTTTTAGCTTTTACACAAGAATTAGTTTATATCAATTCAATCGCAATTTCTTTAAGACTAAATTTAAGTTTTGGTCTTCAAAAGATTTTTAAGTTCTAAATTTGGCCATCACAATATTTTTTCTCTCAATTTAATCATCCTATGTCAATTTCATTAGCAAATGATCCTGCTATTAAGATCACGTCAACTACCAAGTATGTATTCGATTAAACCATATCAACATATCCATTACAAAAAAGACTATGTTACTAAGGGAATACCAATTAGAAAACAAAAAAAAAATCTTTAAAAACTAAAATTTTAAATCTTTTATACACCAAATCAATAACTTAGTCCTTTTCTTTTTAATTGTTCCAAACGTGGTCTTGATCGGGCAAAATATAATCCCATTTCACAAATTTAACAGCTGCTTAGTATCTGCTGAGTTAGATCATGATTGAACTGCACGGATGGAAGAACAATAAGGAAACGATACATCTAGAACATATGAACAGATCAATATAAATCGATGAAAATAAAAAGCTTAAAACATTGTATGGCTTGCCAAAAGAACGAAGACAAAAAACGTTAATCAGTAAGGGAATGCATACAAGTACATCCATAAAGTAGATCACGCTTAGCCACAGTATACAGGTTAAAAAGATCAAAACCATAAAACTATAAAGCTAAGAATTCAGCAGCAAATCAAACTAGCTACTAAAACTAATCACAGGTGTGATAACATTCTTCATTAACTAACTTATTAAGAGGTCTGTCTATAAGTGCATAGATATGAAATTGAACAAATACCACTAGGCAAGGAAACAACCAGAGGTGCTGTCATGAGTCATAACAGATGAAATTACACTGCTGATTGGCCTTTTCAACTGATGCTTACTCCTAAACTATACCTCCAATATCTTTTGATATAGCAACACCAAGTCTTGTTTTGTACCTTTTCATGTAACCTGTCACAAAGAATACCCTCCCATCTTACAGCCCCCCTCATCCACTAATCCAGATCTAAATCCAGTTTTGTAGTACTCCCATTGGAAAATTGATTATTCACCCTCCTGTTCCTTAAAATCACCTCTGATTCTTTCATCAACTTGATGTATTTTTTCCTCACCCTCAGTAGAGGATGCTCCTCTATATCAGACTAATTCCTATGAGCTTCCTTAAGAATGACTGTACAAGATTTGTTACAGAAAGACAGATAAAACATATGGGGATGCCGCTCAAAATGCCTTGTGTACTTTCTGTGGCAACCCAAAATACTTCTTGAGGCAAAATAGCTTCTTCCTCTCTGCTGAATGCTCAATAAAAAGGGAAAGAAGCTCATGAAGAACCCCCAAAACTCACTTCTCTTGTATGTCACTGTCTGGATTCAAATTTGAGAATTCATCATAAGGTGAAATATAAGGAAGCTTTTGTTCCTCAACCTCAAATCCTTTGATGGGAAAAGAGGAAATTCAATGGCCTCCATTTAGCCCCGAGAGTACAAACCTCTTTCATGCATTCCTCTGCATCATGGACCAAACCTTTACTTCGCTTTCAGCTGCCAATTCCTTCAATCCATCTTCCATATCCACAAATCTGAAAGATTCACCAAGATTCAGCTCTGGGTACCACAAAAAGTCATCCGGCAACCCTAGATACCACTGCATCCCTTGAATTATCTTTAAAGGCAGAATATTCTCTCTGCTCATCATTATCATCTTCTTTAACCTAAATCTTAAGTCCTCCCTGCATTCTTCATAAACTCTTTTCTCATCCCTGTCAAGCTCAGCAGCTTCTGAGGTCAATCTGAATCAAGGAAGACTGAATTTTGGACCTGTAAACTCCTAAAAAACGGATGGATATTTCTTCATAAATCTTGCAGCCTTCATGGGCACACCTAACTCTAATCCCTCTTTGACACTGCAGAGATCGGAATGCAACCATTGGGGTCCTGGGCAATGCAGTTTTTGAGCTGAATGGACTGGTGGATGTGCTCAATTGAGTCATAGTACAAATCTAGCTTCCATTTCATGTACGCATCCACGTAATTGCTTATCTGAAAGTGTAAGAAAGGAGGATTTGGATTCCCGTATATAAAGGAGAAGACGGATTTTTTAGACGGTCTGAGCATCTTTTTAAGGGTTTTGGGTGCAGATTTGTTAAAGAACATTGAGTGAAGACTGGATGGCAGCACTTGATATTAGCCTGCCCAAAAAAATGAACAGTATGACTGACAATTGCAAGAACCCAACGTTGACTCTAGATAGAGGAGTTTCCGCTGTAGGAGGTAAAGGAAAGGGTTTCATCAGGAAATTTAATGGAAGATCAAAGTCCTTAAAACATATCAAATGATGATTGCAAAATTTTAGCAAAAAGCACTTGAAAAAAAAAAAAGTATAATTAACGTAATCAGCATAAATTACTGTCCAAAACAGAGCTACTAAGTATTGATACACCGCCAAAAAAACAAATTGCCGTCCTTTTTGTTTATATTATTTCACATTAGACAAAAAGAAAAGTGTTTAAGACCACAATAACATAACTAGTATAATCAATGTGATATATGACAGCCCAAAGCCTACTATTCTTGCTCCAAAACCTATGAATCAACAGCAGAGAACGAAAACACATATATGCCTAATAAAAGAGTAATTAATCTACCAAAAGGAATATAAAAAATAAATGGCATTCCATACCTAGCAATGTTAGTCTAATCTATTGCTTCTGATAGTCTAATATACTGCTTTCTCTCATTGAGACTACCTGGGATGCACCAATACTTCATCCTGGCAGCAGTCTCAGTGTCAGATACGTATCCGATACAGATACCTTAGGCTGGGTACATATATTCTCCAATTTTCTTTTTTTAACTTGATATTTTGGATATGGCTCATTTTGCCTACTGCCTGGCTATGGCTTGGATACTTCAGAGGACAAACTATTCAACTGCTATTGAGAAGGGAAGATGAGATTACCTTGAGTCAATGCATCTCAGAAAGGAAAACCTAGAGCGAGTAGAGTTGATGATGAGTTTCGTCCTCTACACTATGATTAGTTCTATTTTATTTTATATTTTTATATTTTTATACACTAATAATTTTATTATACCAAATGCAATTATTTGATTAAATGTATTTTACTCTTATGTATCTTATATATTTTTTTAAAATTTATTATCTCTTGTATTCATATTGTATTTATAGAGACCAATATTTATTTTATTTTTAAAAAAATTTAGAGACCAATTTTTATTTTATTTTTAAAATATAAATTTATTGAAAATTTTCTTTTGTGAAAAAAGAATGTATTTTCTAAGTTACATATGGATGCACCAATATATCCGAGTGTTTTTTAATTTATTTTTTCTTCATTCTTTAATTTATTTTTTGTATTCTTTTTACATTTTCTTTAATTTTTTCACTTTTTTAAGTATTGTGTTCTAAATTTTCTAACTTTCTTTTGAATTTTTTAATTTATTTTAAAATTCTTTTGATTCTTTTTAAAAAATTATAAAAATACTATACAACAATACATCTAAATGTAACTTAGCAAACAAAAAAAAAAATGCAAACTAATAATGGTTTGAGGCGAAGGTGTTAGAAATTTCAGAACATTATCATACTCACCCTGGGGTTGTAACATAAGGTAGGGGCATGTTTTAAAATTGTTAGAGAAGTTAATTGGGAATAAAATATTCTCACATTTGGTAGCATATATAAAACAAGATGCCTAATAATACAATTTACCAGGGAATGATAAAATGTGGAGGGAAAAATTTTCATACCTTCCATTTCAGGTGGGAAAGAAACTTTCCCATGGGAATGGGAAAATAATGAGTTGTAAAATTATTCAGTGATCTCCATTTTTATCCCTCTTCTTCTTCAATATCCCGATCCTTTCCCCTTCATCCATCTCTGTAGAAGTTCATTCCTTCTCTATCGCAGTCGCGCTTCATCCGTCGCTGTCTCCTTTATCTATGGGTTATGGCTATTATGATTCTCTCTATGGGGTTATTTTTCATATCTATGGGTTGTGGCTATTATGCTTTGTATCACATCAAATTGATGAAATTGTTTAATTCATTGACTTAGTTGATTGGGCATTTCTAACTAAAATCACCCAATCTGAGATGTGAAATATCACCTATTCTGCTTTGTATTACTTTGAAAAAGAAGCTCGAGCAAATTTGGTGGTTTCTTCTTAAGTTTGAGAAAATGCCATAGCAAGTGGCAATTTTCTAGCTACCATAGCACAACTGTTCTGCAAAATTATATTGAAGTGTTGGAGAACTCTAATAGCTTTCAAACTATTTTATAATTTTCGGATATTTTGCTCAAAAATGCCACTAGAACTAGTACTAGTTAGCATTTGACTATCTTACTATATACTGTCAGTGGTGGTTAAACTCAATTATATCCCCCCATCTTATCTTGACGTTACAATTTCATATGTCTAAATCATAAGTTTGTTGTAGGAGGTAACCTGTTGACCCTAATTAAGTTGATAATGTAGCTTATAGGCACATGTGCACTAGTCTATGGCTCAGGAAACGAAAACTGAAATCCAGTTGGCATAATTCCTGTTGAATTTTTCTATTTTGATGTTTCACTCACTCCCAACATGAGTTTCATGTTATCCTGTATATAAGCAATCATATGCACTAAGATTCATACTACTCCTTATCATTTAGCAAACTTATTTTCTTCAAAACCTTATTTTGATAATAGCAATATTGAAGTATGTTATTTTATTATTCTCCAAATCAATGAGTTGCAGATGGTTGCTGTAGGCATTGCCAATATCTAAGGCACCCTTGATAGGTCAATGTTATGATTGTTATTAACTTATTATTGTGGGGGTGTTGCTATCTCGGATGTTTAAGAACTATGTACAACTATGCAGGGTGTTGCTTTCTTACATGTTAATGCCTTGTCATTGCTGTATTATTTAAAATAATAATTATAATATTACTTCTTTCTTCAAATTGTCTATATACCAAATCATGGATCAATTGTGAAAAAGAAGGAAGATAAGGATTATCGCACTTTTAGTTTTGCATTTGCAAATGCTAAGTGATTTGAACATGATATTGACTCTATTCTTAACATATATCATGCTTGATTATAATAGACGTCACAAGAAAAGGAAGTGGGATACATTTAGTAGGCATCGGGTGAGAGAAGTTAATTTTGAGAGGGTGGTTTTTTTGTCCAATTTAGCATGTGTAGAAAACACTAGGATGATTAGGAGGAGCTTCTATTCCTTATGCCATTTATTGAGAGTGATTAGTCAGTTACAACCATTTTAAAATATGGGAGTTGAAGAGATGGTGGCAATTGTTTTATACATTCTTTCTCATGATGTTAAAATAAAGTAATTAAAAGACAATTCACGAGGAGTGGTGAGATAATCATTAGGAGATTCAATTATGTTTTGCATGTCATTATAAGATGCTGCAAATAACTTGTCAAAGTACCTTAGCTAATCGCATTGATGAGAGATGGAAATGGTTCAAGGTAATGTTTGCTTAAACTTATTAATAATAGCAAATGGTTCTTAATTATATTTTTGGACTCTTGTGATTGCTGGTTTTTTTGTTCTAATCAATGTAAAATTGCTTAGGAGCATTAGATGGAACTTATATCAATGTTAATGTATTAGAAGTTGATAAACCTAGATACAAAACAAGAAAGAGAGAAATTGCAACCAATGTACTGGGAGTTTGTTCTTAAGACATGCAATTTATTTATGTCTGGCTGGGTGGGAGGGTTTAACTGCTGATTCTAGGGTCCTAAGATATGCTATAAGTCGTAGGAATGTCCTCTAAGTCCCTTGAGGTACTTTATGTTGTTATACATATATTTTTATAATTTATGTAGATTATCTATGAATTGAATTAATCTAAAGTTTTATAATTTATAATAGGTTATTACTATCTATGTGATGCTGGATATATGAACGGTGAAGGGTTTCTAACTCCTTATAGAGGACAAATGTATCATTTAGGTGACTGGAACCATGGGATGTAACCTAGAACCCCATAAGAGATGTTTAATAAGTTACATGGCCAAGCTAAAAATGTGATTGAAAAATATTTGGGGATGCTAAAAGGTCGCTAAGCAATTGTAAAGAATAAATCATTCTATCCAATTAAGACTTAAATAAGAATTATCATAACATGTTGCTTGTTGCTAATCATATCCAAAAACAAATGACAGTGGATCCATTGGAAAGTGAAACCTTGGATACAAAAGTTGACATCAATGATGAAGTTATACTTGGCGAAAGAATTAGGTATGTTGAGCCAAGTGATTCTTAGAGCTTATGGAGAGACAATTTTACAACACAAACGTTCAATGCTCGATAGGAGGACAAGAATGAACTTTTGTAGTGAAATTAAGCATATTTATTTATCTTTGTTTATTTATATTTGACAATGAACTTTTGGATACTTATCTTTATTTTTCTTTGGCAATGAACTTTTGTAGTGAATTTAAGCATATTTATTTATCTTTGACATTAGCATTTTGGTTGCTTGTATAATGTTTTATCTTTGATTCTACATCTTGGGAACTTGTTGAGTGCTTTGTTATTGTAGTTATATTATAGAGTACTTTGTTCATCATTTATATGTTGTAAAAGATCATGGAAGAATCAAGCCAACCAAACCTCATGGGCAAAAAATGTCAATAGACAAAGTATGAAGATAAGATGCTTGTAGAATTCCTAGTGGAACTTAAAGCTTGTACTAGGTGAAATGGAGATAAAGAAACTTTCAAACTAGATTATACAAAGCAATTAGAATAGTGGATCCATATAAAGATGTCGGGTTGTGGATTTAAGGCTAATCCACATTTGAATCTAGATGCAAGCAGCTAAAGAAATAATATAATGCCATTACTGGCATGCTAAAGATAAGTGGTTTTGGATGGGATGATTAACAAAAAATGATATTGGTAGATAAAGAAATATATATAGATTAGGTGAAGGTATGATACAATCATTTATCTTATACTGACATGTTGGCTCCCTTTATTTCATTATTTAGCTTATACTAACATAACTTAATTTGTCTCTTTCTCTGTAGTCACATCTTAATGATGCTAGTTTGTTCCAGAGGCCTTTCCCTCATTATGATGACTTGGCATTAATGTATGGAAATGATAGAGCTAATGGGCCAGGTGCTGAATGTTTTACTGATCAAGTTTATGCAATAAACAAAGAGTTGGAAGAAGAAAATCAAAATATGGCTGTAGATGTTGATGAAGCTAATTTGGATGGTAATCCATTGGATTATGTGGCTGAAACTCAGAATCAACCTTCTCCGTGCCATTTTTCCACTCACATTGCTACTATAAATGTCCAGAATTCAGCATCTACTGCAAAGGGAAAGAGGAAGAGGAATGAAGGGACTGATGTCATCGTCGAACAAATTACGGATACCATTGAGAGGCTTGGAAAGGTATATGAGAGCACCAAAGACAGTATTGGTGAACTTGTACTTTTTTTCAAGAATGAAAATGATACAGCAAATAGGAAGATGCAATTGTTTGTTGAATTGGTTAATATTGAGGGGCTGAAGGCTACGAATAGAATGAGGGCATGAGTTATTATTATGAAGAAGCAAAGCTTAGTGGATTGTTTATTTGCTATAGAACCTCAGATGAAATATGATTTTATGCAACACATTTTCGCAACACATAACTTATAGTAATTTTGATTTGGTTATGAACTTGTCTACTTTTGAGTTGGAATTCTATTTTGGAATCTAATTTGGTTGTGTAATTATTGTTGGCTATGAACTTGCAATATAAGTTGGAATTCTGATTATTTTTGGCAATGGCAGATTGTATGATGGTCTTATATAATTTTGGTCATAAGAAAATAGCAGGGCAGGGACTCTTGTTTTATTCATAATTTTTAATTTGATATAAAACTTTTATAATGATAGAATTATTTATAATGTTTTTTATATTTAATAAATATTTTATTAAAATTGTGTAATGTGAAAATTAAAAAAAATTATTATTATAAAATATTTATAATCAGAGAAGTATTTATAATCTTGAAATTATCAAAGTACCTATGCTATTTTATTTAGTTGCTTTTTAATTCAATTAAAGGATTTTTTTGAAAAATTTGCTTATATTCTTGAGAATCTATTACCTAAATAAAATATAGGAATAAAACTTTCTCAATAATGTATCATAATATTCATAGGATAGTGAAATGCATATCAAACACATTTTATAAACTTTTCTAAAATCCCATTCCATTCCAAAAAAAGAAAATTTCTTGATAACAAACGATATTTAATAGTATAACAAGGCTAATAGTTGAAACAAACGTAAAACTCTATTTTCATCCAAGTTCTACAATACCGAATCAATTCTAGCGGAGAATTTCATTTTAAAATTTTTTCAATAATTTGAGAAATTGCTACAACAATCTCACTTTCAAATTCTAAGCTCATCCCCAATCCTATTATAGCACTTAGAGTTTGATCAGCTTTTACATTAATGCCAATTATTGTTAAAAAACAAAAATAAGTGATAAGTTTGAAAGCATAAGTAAAAATTCAGAGTTATGAAAATCAGCATTATATGCATGAATACATAACGTCGAAAGCGGTTAAAAGAATAGACCATGAATTCTTTTAAAAAGTTATCTTGTAATCAGTGGTGGATCATTGTGTGGACATAGGGGGTGATGGCCCCCGCAAAAAAAAAAAATTGTAAAAAAAAAACTTTGTTGTAAAAAAAATTTTTAATGAATAATTTATCCCCTAAAAAATAGTTGTTATATAATTTTGTTTTTTAAACAATAATTTGTTATGTAATTTGTTTATAATCTATCAATAGTTAAAAGTGAATGTATAAAAAAAGTGTAAAAAATAATAAATAATAATTTAAAATTTTTATAATAAAAATTAAATAATATAAATAAAACTAATTTATAAATAAAAAATTAGAAAATGTATAACGCACGCAAGTTTACCATCAGTCATTAGTCAATCACCCAAAAGCAATAAACAATTCAATTGAAGATTGACTATTTGACTTGATTCTTGAGGTTAAACAACATGCAAACTTGAAACTTGGCTTTCTCCTGTTCGCCAGTTCTCTAGTCTTCAACTTCTAATCTCAATACCTCATCATCATTCGACAGCCATGGCTCATGGGGGGTAATGTGTTGATCAATCAATCTGTAATTTATTGTTGTTATTGTTTTCTTATTTTCTCATGGCCAACTCTTATATCTGAGAAGTCCTTTCACCATTAATTTGTCTTGGCTAACAAGTTTATATAAATTTTTTAGAGCATGAAATTATTTATTTATTAAACATATAATGTGTGTTTTCTAACAGTTCTTAGATATATTTTTTAGTCACTAAATCTTTATACCCCACTCTTTTAGTTTGTCTTGGTTTTAGACTTTTTACTTTTAGTTCTTGTAAATGGTCAAAGATTGCCATTCGCCACATATTTCTGGTTGCTTGCCATTTGCCAACTATCTGGAATGATAAAGTAATCTTAGGGTACATACATGCTTAGAAATTTAGAATCCTGGGGAGGTGAAGACTGAAGAGCATTTTATTTTTATGTCTTGATACATATGTACTGGGAGTGGGAATTTTGTCTCTCTTGGATGCATTTTGGGTTTTGTTTGTGTTTTCAATTTGAGGATTGGAGCTCCCTTTTCTTTTAATTATTTAGAAAAATATTTTTGTACTTTGGACAAGATTCTATTTTTAGAATATACTATTCTGGAATTTAGTTTGAAGTGAATATAAAAGCCAAAAATTTAACTCTTATTCATACTTCCATTCAAAAAACAGAGGTGCTTTGATTTCGACTCATTCCCAAGACTCAAGAGTGAAGTTTCATGGAGTACAAAGTTTCCGGCAGTGTGTTAATATTTTTTACTCTTTATCTTCTTTTTCATTGTTGAATATTTCATAGTCGTCATTGTTTAACATATTTTCCCTAAAAATTATTGTTTCTTTTTTTTATAGTGCTCCCTACATTATTTAATTTTATTTGTAAATAATTTGAGTGAGTTGGGAACTTGTGGTCCCATTTTGTTTA
>JASKGM010053712.1:0-19320 GCA_034509205.1 Ceratonia siliqua | reverse complement strand
TTATATTTATATTTATATATATAATTATTTAATTTGTTTTATCATTAATTTTTTATACATTATTTATGATCATCAAATTTGTGTAAACAAATAATTTTCTCTCAATATTTTATTTTATATTTTGTATATTTAAATAAATAAGAAAGTATTATATTCATAATATTAATTTGAGACTGAATATAATATGTAATTTACATAAGTTTTATTTATATTATATGTTGTAAAATTTATACACATTAATTATATTAATGTTATTTGAATGAAAATGTAATTATTCAACACTATGTTATTTAATTATATATATGTTTATACTATTATTATCATATTAGAATCCTTTAAAATTAAAAAAAAAATTATTGTTTAAACGTATTCGAAATGTTTCTTTAAAAATCTTTTGTTTCCACAAAATTTTACGAAATTTTTAAAATGTTTCCATTTCCAAGATGACCGAAACGGTACTTCGAAACGAAATTTAATACCTTAGTGGAAACAGGGGCGGAGGATAGTTAAAGGGTGGAGGGGCAGCCCCTCCAAAAGCTTTAAAATTTTATACTATAGTGTGTAAGCAACAAATTTGTGTAATTTTTTTTTAGTTTCTTTGCTCTTTAGGCTCCCCAATTAGAATTGTATAATTTTTTTTGCTCTTTAGCCCCTCCAAGGAAGAATGTCTAGCTCTGCCACTAGGCGGGAAATACTCATTTCTCTTAGGCTTTCCAAATCTCTATCATCTTTCTACTTTGCATAATGTTCCCATTCGAAACTTTTGTTCATTTAAGGGGAATATATACTCTTGAAAAGTTCACTTTCTAGGGATCTTACTGACGGGGATGTAAATGAATTAGAAACACTTTTGCCTCTTCTTGACACTATTTGCCTTTCTCAATCTAAGGATAGGAGAGGTTAAAATTTAGATGCAAATGGGTGTACATAATCAAGGAGAATCTAGATGAGATAGTGAATAAATATAAGGTCAGATTAGTGGCTAAAGGGATTCACCAACAACCTGGCTTTGATTATATTGAAACATTCAACTAAGTACTGAAGCCAAAAACTATCTAGATAGTATTGAAAAATGCTTTGTCTAAGGGTTCCTAAATGGTATCTTTAGGAGAAAGTTTACATGAAACAACCCAAGCAGTTTGAGAACAGCAATATAAACTTAGTGAGTAAGCTTGGCAAAGCTCTTTATGGTCTAAAATAGACACCTAGGGTCTAGATTGACAGATTGGCAAAAACTTTATGGTTTTGGACATATCATTTTTCCCCATTCCTTTAGAATCCATGCTCACAAGGATGAAATCAGGATATGACTTGGAAAAGTTTCACTCATTCTCCCAAGTCGTGTCTTTTATTAGGGCTCCCTTTCATTTGACCAAGATTTCTGGTTTTGGATGATATTTTCCTTTACTAATGACACGTCAGTCTATGACAACTTGTGGTAGAGGAAGGATGGTAGAATTATCTGTGATTGGAGGGAGTTGAGCTAAGACCGGAGTGACTAGTCCTAATTACTTTTGTAATAAACTAACATGAAACACATTATGAATTTGAGAACCAGGAGGAAGAACCACTCCGATATGCCATCGTTCCCATCCCCTCAATGATCTGATATGGACCAAAAAAAAGGAGGCAAGCTTCATTGAACCCCAAAAGCCGTGGAGCTATGGTGATATGGTTGAAGCTTTAAATATACAGTCTTCGACAATGAACAAAACCTCCTGTAGTATTTTACTCAATCTTGGGCCATCAAAAGATTGTGGTGTAACACGCATAGAATGGCATCTTGGTCACGTAGGTATTCATTGATGACTTGGATGCAGGATTTGCTTGGAACCTAAACCATGAGGTTCGGAGGTGGGATACCATAAACATCCTCAAAGACTATCATTTTGGTGAAGGAATGAATTGATGTGTTATAGATAAACTCAACCTAAGGGATCCGTTCTAACCATTTCTATGGTTGGTCACCTATGAAACACCTTAAATATTGTTTCAAGGTGCAATTTACTTCCTCGGTTTGGCTGTCGAATTGTAGGTGATAACTTGAGCTCATTGAAAGCTTGGTTCCATGTAATTCGAACAATATTCTCTAAAAGGAACTAATAAACACCTTGTCCCTATGACTAACAATTAATGTTAGGATGTTGTGGAGATGAGCCACATTGGCAACAAATGCCTTGGTGACGATGGTTGCAGTAAGCGGATGCTTCAAGGCTACGAAGTATAATACTTCATTAATCAATCAACATTACCATGATGATGGTAAGTCCATTAGATGGTGGCAATCCTTCGATGAAGTCCATCAAAACCCCGATATATATTCGAGTAGGGGCTCGCAGTGGTTAAAGTAATCCATAAGGCTTCATGCAATCGTTCTTCTATCGTTGGCACGTATTGAATTGTTACAAGAATTCCTTTATTGACATATGTATATTAGACTAGAAGAAGCTGTGCGTAATGTGGGAAAGAGATTTATGGAACTTGAAATGCCTACTGGTAGAGGATGCGTGGCAGTCTGCAAGTTTCCCTTGAATCAAAGCTAAGGTAGGGCTTAAGTATACCTTGTCACTTTTTAACCACACTCCATCACTCTAAACCAATTGGTGGTGTGATGGTGTGTTGATTAATCCCTCATAGAAGGGATCCTACTGTACCTCTTTATGTAGAATCAACAAACAATTGGCATGTGCCATTGAAATGGATAAAAATTGGAATTCAACTATATGTGATAAAGAATCTGTACCTTGATTTTTAGCCCCCATTTTATACTTAATTTCATAATCATAGCCACTAAGCTTTGGCTAAGGCCAATCCCTTCAAACTTCACTAAAGTAAGTGACTGGCCGGTTGCTTTGGGAGAAGATTTCCCCATTTTTTATGCCACTTGCATCACATTCAATCACAAACCGTTGGAAAAAATCTAGAAGACACATAATTGGTGGTAATGTCAATGGCTACTTTAATTGTTTGAAGGCTATTTTGGCAGCCTAATTCCATTTAAATCCTTGTTTGGACAAAAGTCGATGTAGAGGAATAATGATACTTCCAAAATTACATATTAAGTTCCTATAATATCTTGCTAACCAGAGGAACCCACATACTTCCTTTGCTGTTTTTGGTTTAGGCTACTTTAGGACTCCTTGTATTTTGGTTGGGTCGACTGCTACTCCTTGTTCAAAAACAATGTAGCCTAAATAATCGAATTATGGAACTTCGAACCTACACTTAAATTCCTTTGTAAACAAATAATTAGTGGATAAGACTGTTAATACCGTCTGCAAGTGTAAGAAGTGATCTTCCCAGGATCGAGAGTACACTAAGATGTTGTCAAAGAAAACCAAAATGAACCGCCAAAGATAGGGACAGAAAAGGTTATTGATGAAGCTTCGGAAGGTTGTCGGTGCGTTGGTTAGGCTAAATGACATTACAAGGAACTCATAGTTCCCTTCGTGTGTTCAAAAGGCCCTTTTTGGGATGTCTTCCTTTTGCACCAAATCTGGTGGTAGCCAGTTCATAAATCTAGTTTGGAAAATAATTTGGCTTCATGGAGTTCATCTAGAAGCTGTGTATTTATCCTTGATGGTTATGTTGTCCAAGGCTCAATAGTCCATGCAGAACCACCCCTCACCATCCACTTTTTTTACAATTAGAACCGGCGAGGAGAATAGACTATGACTAGGCTTTATCAACCCAAACTACTAAAGCTCCTTCACCATTTTCTCTATTATGATTTTCTGATAGTATGGGTACTTGGGCTAACACCCGTAGGTTTTGCATTTAGTTGTAATGGGATACGAAGGTCATGTGATCGTTTTAGAGGTAAGTTGGGGGCAGTTCTAGAACTTGGGAAGATTTAGCTAGGAGGTAGGCAAGGTCAAAGGTTATGAGTTTGATTGGTTGTTCTGATAAGATGTGATGATTTGGAAGAAAATCCTTGTACCTTGTAGGCTACTGAATTCCTTGTTCATCAAAGATTCATTGCTGGTATGTTACAATCCTTGGAAGGTGTAGGAAATTCCTCTTACCTTGAAGGTCATGGTTAGCTGCTTAAAATCCATCTTAATAAGTCCAAGAGTTTTGAGCCACTGTATGCCCAAAATTAGTTAGCATGTTATGACAGGAAGAACTAGTTTGTTGTGATGCGATGACCCTTAGATGGTGATGGTGAGTGCTTGAGAGCTTAGCACACTTTATCTTGTCTTTATTAGCTACCATGACTTGAAACTTCTTTTCTCGGACAACTAGTAACTTGTGCTTAGTAACAATGGTTTGGTCAATGAAGATGCTAGTGTAGCCGCCATATATTAACATGGTTATATACTTAATTTTTAGCTTTCACAAGATGTTCATTGTTCGTGGATGATTGATTCCTGCAATCATATTAAAATAAATCTCAAGTCTTGCCTCCTGATCCTCTGACTCTTATTGAGCGCGGCTCATCAAAGCTCAGTTGTAGCAAGTCTTTAATCATGAATAATTATGAGTGTTCACAATGGTGACTTGGAACGAACTTCTCATTGCAATAATAACATAATCATTTCTCTTATTGTTCCCTCTCCTCTTGGTTGGTGATTCAATGGAATATTGTAAGAGCAACTGGAAGTAGGCTTCACAGGCTAGGTTGGTGGGGGACTTAGTATACCAGCTGCTGATTGGAGCTTGCCTTTGGCGTCATTAAAGCTGGTATAGGGCAAATTGGTTGAATTGGTTTCTTTTGCAACTGGCTTTGTTCTTCGAAAAACTGAGCAACTCTTATGGCATCTGACAAGGTGCGAGGTTGTTTAGTTTTTACATTTATGCAAATGTCATCTCACAGTCCTACAATGTAACAACCAATGAGGAAGCTCTTGGGCAGGCCGTCAACTCAGTGGGAAGCCTTTTGAAGGCTTCTTGGTAAGTTGCTATGGTTTAGGCTTGTCTAAGTTGACTTAGAGACTCTTACGAGTCTTTATAATCGGTTAGACCAAAATAAAGAAGGATAACTTTGGTGAACTCATCCCATGTAAGTGGTCTGCGAAATTTCATTAACCACCAGAGTCATTGTAAGGCGATGCCCTTTAAATGGAATGATGTTACTTGAACTTGTTGATTGAATGCAATGTTATTGAAAGCAAAATATTGCTCTGCCAACCCATTGGGTCTTTGCCATTAAACTTAGGAAAGAATAACTTGAGGTGTTAATAGTGGTTATGGTGGGAGTTGGACGAGCAACCTGTGATGAATGTAATGATTAATCTCCAAAGGCGAATGAGTTGATTTCAAATTACCCTGTATGCATGCTTCGGGAAGCTCATAGAGCTTGAAACTTAGTTAACACTATTTGTAAGATAGCATTAACTTGATTGAAGCTCAACCCATGTCTTGCTAAGATTTTGTTAACTTTGTTGTAGAATTTTGTATTTGTTATGCCGCTAGTGTCCATGCTCTAATACTAGTGATACATGGGGATTTAGTATAGAAGAACAATAAGAAGGAAACAGTGAAGAACAGAGGAAGTTTAGGGTTAAAACTACACATCCTTCATTAAAGATATTACCAACTATATATAATAGTCTTACACTGCTGGAAGGAACAATACAATGCAAAAATTAGGAACTGCCACTACCCACTAAGTTGAAAAACAACATGGTTTCCATTAAATGAAACTAACAACTACAACTTGACTAAGTCATAAACCTCTCCACATTCATCAGCCTGTGCAGTCTCACTTTGCATGTCTTTGTGAATGTTGGATGTATCACATTCTTTGTTCATTAGAATGCGTGCTGCTCAAGTGATGTATGTTCTAGTCTATGTATATGACATATTGGTGATAGGAAGAGGAAACTGACGCTACTGCTCTTATTTCCAATCTGAACAAGGAGTTTACATTGAAGGATCTATTCTTACTCAATTATTTCCTTGGTATAGAAGTTCAGAAGTTGCCTAATGGTGGTTTGCATATGTCTCTAGATAAGTATATGAAGGATATCAAAGATAAAATGCAGTATACTAAAGGCATTGTAACACCAATGACAACATTAACTAAGTTGTCTATCATAAGAATTGATCCTATTATTTATCTTAAGTTATACATGTCAAGTGTTGGTGCATTGTAGTATGCAAAATAACTAGACTAGAAATTACTTACTCTGACCACGTGCCCATAATTAGGAATTATGGGCACGTGACACTATGTAAATAGGGCATGTCAATTTATGTAGTAGCCACTTGAATCTCATTGGCAGGTGGTGAAAATGATCCTGAGATATCTTTTTGGCATTATCAACTATGGTTTGCACCTAAGAAATTCATCTAATCTACATCTTGTTTGATTTTGTGATACAGACTAGGGTTTTGAGCCAGATGATAGGAGGTCAACCACAAGGAATTGCTTGTACATGGGAGAAAATCTAGTATCTTGGTCTTTAAAGAAACAACTTGTTATATCCAAATTAAATACTGAAGCTGAGTACATAATTTTGGTGAATTTAGTTGCCAAAATTACATGGATGAAGTCCTTGCTTAGTGATCTAAGATTTCTTATTTCTATAACTCTGTTAATACATTGTAATAACCTTAGTGCAATATTACTCTCTACTACTTCTGTCACTACTAGAAAATACAAATTTTCTCACGAACAAACTCCATGAGAAACTACATGAAAATCCATGAGAATATATAGTTCTCATGAATTCTTGCTTGCAAAATAATTTTTCATGAGAAAGGACATTTTCTCACATAAACTATCCCCGTGAAAATTTTCCTCATGGACGTTCTCTCGGACGAAGAGAGATGTGAGAATATTTCTCACAGGTGTATTCCTTGAGAAATGGCAATGAAATCCAAGAAAAAAGTGGTAAATTCCTTACTCATTCTCACGACCGTCACGAGGAATTTCTCACCCCTAAAAAGCCTTGAGAAATCTTTCACAACCACTTATCTATGAGAAATTCTAGTTTTCTCACGACTATGATTAAAACAATGTATATGAATTACATATAATATAATGTTATTATGTAAAAAAATACATCAACGGTCACCACTTGATACATCATCACCGTCAGTGAGATAAGAGGAAAGGGACCGGTGAGAACATTGCCATAGAACATATCCATGAACCACTCATGCTGTTGCATCATGATGTCTTTAAGGGTTATCATCTACTCACGCACTTCCAAGATTTTGTGATCCTAGTTGGCCTGTGGTGGCAAGCTCAATTGAGTTAAGTCCACCACACCAACCTCAGACCCCATCTCATAAATTCGTCCCTTCTTATTATTCCCATCGATAATATCTGTCCACTAATGGGTGTTATCAATGGAAGAATATAACTCCTGAGTCTGGGCACTACGCTCTTCAGAAGATTTCTGCATGAGTCATAATCAGTAAGAATTCAATTGAAAGATAATTAAAGAGAAACTTATAATATTAAAGTTTAATGAAATTTAAGTTAACTTACGTAAGTGTTCTTAGCCTGTGGATTCAACTAGCCCTTGGTTTCACTGTGCTGCAGACGACGAAATACCTCAAAGGCATTAGGCTCCCTCCCTATCTCCTTTGTCTACAAAAAAAGAATGAATTAAATTGTTAAAATAATAAAAAAAAACTAATACTTACAACTAATTAAAGTTATAACTTATTAAAAACTTACCATCCTCCTCTTGTGCTCGGAGATGGTAATAAATCCACCTCGATGGTAAGGCACCTTGATCCATCGAGTGGTTCTTCTTGTTTCGCTTTAACACCAATCTTGTAATATGGGGATTCTTAAATAACCCTTAACTGGCCCTTTAGCCATGGTCTTAACCAATTTCCCTTGGTCTTCCCATTCCTTATATCCCTTAACATAGCACGTATGTTGTCATCGTATTTGGTTTCCCATGTCTTATGGATTTTGTTTTCATACTGGGCTTCCCAGTTACACTTTGTTTGCATTAGAAATAATAAGACTAGAGTTAGTAACTATGAAAATCAAGTAAATCAAAAAAAATTGTGCTAGTTTGATTAATACCTTAAAGTAGTTCCACCAGTGCTCCTTCACCTCTTTGGGAACTTGGGAAATGTTATACCACAACCCTGAAAATGAGACTTATACATAAGCGACTTATAACTCATGAGCTCCTTGGAAGGATTAAAGTTGCAAAAAATAAAATTCTTTGTAATAAGGAGCGACTATTAGAATGGTTAGACAAACAACTATTGAGGATATGGTGCATTCCCAAATGGTATCAAACCTTGGAAACCAACAAAAGCGCCAGAAATTGATTGGTTTCCTAAATGAGGACTCTCATATAAGTCCTTGCCAGCATAGTGGCGAATATTTTTTTTTAAGAGCAAGGGTCATTTTCCTGCAAGGGATTAGGTTTAGTTAACTAGCCATTAATAAGCTTAAGGAATCAATGACTGAAATGTAAAAGTGGTTTTGTTGAAAACACATAACTTAAAATAAAGGCAAAGACAAATAAGAACAAGGGAAACAAGCAATGAAGCAATTAACTAGAAATTTAGAATAAGATAAGAGAGATGGTTGAGGATTCACTCTTTATCATTAGATAGTCATTATCATCATGAACTTAACGATATTCCCAACTCCCTATTTTGACTATTAATCGTAGATAACAACAAGCTATGTTACCCCAATCTTTCCTTAAAGTATTTTTAAGTCAAATAAGATCTTCACTTATTCTCTTTCCATCTAACAACCTAGAACAAATTTTCTAGATTTAATTTAATGAAAGCATTAGGAAGAGAAAGAGATAGGTTAGTCTAAGTAATAATCTCACAAGCTTGGATTATTTAACTTATGCTATGTTCCACTTCACATTTATCAAAGACTTAACCATCCCCATTAACTACAAATTGCTACTTTGTGAACAAGAGAGTCAAACTACTATGCATTTAATCATTATTCTAGTATTAGATGATTACTTAGCCATTTAGTTGGCCACCCAAACAAAACCAAGAAACAATCATGAAAAAGCATATAGAGGAACATAAACAATCATTCAATAATAGTTGGAGAATATTATCAAAGGATTTAATCAAAAAATCATATCCAAAGCATTGAGTTTACCCTCAACCAAGGGAATTTAGCCTATTAACATCATAGAATCATCAATTACACACTTAAAATCCATATGAACAATAAAAGATACAAGGAAAATGGAGAAAGATAAAACTCTTAGAAAATCTCCACGCGGATTAATAATGTTCGCCAAATCCACTCCTTCAAGCTCTCTTCCTCCTCTCCTCTTGTCTTCTATCAGTTCTACCAAAATTTTGAAATGTTAAAGACTACTTTCTGAAGTGATGAAACTAAATTTAAGTGATTTGTTCCACGCGAGCGAGACAGCTTAGCCTTCTAAGTGTTGTAGCGCCCTGCCCTGGAACTCATATTTGAGAGAATCAAGGGCTGGCGCTGCAGCTTTGGCATGTGGGCGCCACGGTACCCACCCATATGTGACCACGAGTTGTGGCTTTGGCTCCTCAAGCCATGACTTTACTAGAGCTGATCATGAAAAATCGATTTAGGGCGCCAGCTTCTCGAGTCTGAGAGTAAATTTCTTCAATTATGGGCACCAGGGCTTGCTTCGATAGCTGTTGGGGCACCAAACTCTTGGGATTTTGGTTTTTTTGAAGTTCTTTTTCATCCTGACTTGCTTCCAAGCTACCCAAAACTTTCCTAACATCAAATCACTCTAAAATGAATTTCCACCTCAAAAAACACCTACAAAACACAAAACAAAGATAAGAACAAAAGAAACTCAAGAACAAAGCAATCAAATGCAAGAGAATTCACCATAAAAGAATGATAAAATATGCACTTATCAGGATGATAAGTGTACTTACTCTTTGTCCCCATATTGCTCTATCCACAAGCGCCTGTTGAAGGATTTACCCACCGTTTGGATCCGCTTTTTTACCTGAAAAAGTGGGTTATTTTTAAAAAAATAAGTGCTTTTCTGTTTTTTGGGTGTTTGGGTGAGATTTTTTTAAAAGTGCTTTTTTTAAAAAAAAAGCAAAAAAAACTAATTATTTTAGAAGCCAGAATTTGATGCTTAAAAAATAATCAGGTCTAATAAAAGAGAGAGAAAATTTTTTAAACACATATACCCCTAAAAGATTTCATAAATTTTCTGAAAAGCACTTTATATGTCATTTTAATAATTTTATATGTTCAAAAGTACTTTTATATTTTTACGCAAGATATCTGCTTTTTTCAGTAAAATCACTTCTGCGTAATCACATCCAAACACCAAATACATGCTTTTTTAAAAAAAATCACTTCTATTTAAAGCATGTGCTCAAAAGCACAAGCCCATCCAAACACCCCCTTAGTGTTAGGGGAGAGAATTTGAGATGCAGGGACTCGCATGTGAGGACCCTATAGCAGTGGAGGATGCTACCCCGAGATCATTGCGACTACTATGCCAGCATCCTCGGGGTGGGTATGAATACCAGCTCAGGGTCAAAAGGTTGAGGTACTGCCTTTCCCTTAGCCTTCCTGCTCGAGAGCCTATAATCACCTCCAGCACCTGACATACTTGAATGTAAAGCTCCAATCAGTTTTTTTACAATCATTAATTGTGTTTTGGGTGGGAGTTGAAACCAAATTCAAATCAAATCCTATTCACTCATAACCAAAGACCATCACTTAATCAACACACAGTCAAATGTTTTTACCTAGAATCATATACCATTTCCCAAAAACAAAACAAATCACATTTATTGACCCAGCATCCAAATACAATTACCCAAATTGGACCCATAACCAATATTACCAAATCAAATTCAAAACACAACCCAAGCATACAATTTCCTAATTTCATAAAAATACTTGAACCATAATCAATTTAAACACTAAAGCATCATTATATTCAAAACACAGAGTCAGGAAACCAAATTGATGAAAATCAAACCAAAACCAAATTCAAAAACAAGGCAGCATGAAATATGCAAACTTTATATACTCAACAGAGAAGTTCAACTTTCAGAATGAACTAAAAAAATTAAGGCAAATGGACAAACTGCATGATGAAAGCAATTGATGAGGGAATGTAATCATTCCCATCATAACACCTTAAGATTTTAACCAAGAAATAACTTACATAGTAAGAAAATTAAGAGGTATCCAAGCCAAAAATTTGGAAATTCATTTTACTCCTAACACTTAGTGCAAATTCATGTCAAGGAAAATAAAACTAAGCTACAAGAAATACAAAGGAGGCTTCCTTCTTTCATAAAAAAACTAACATACAGAAACACATTAATTTCCCATTATTTAAAAGGAAACCACGCTAAAAATTCATGAGCTAAAACATGAATGAGAATGGCATTTAGATAATGTGACCATATTACAAAATAAAATAAAATAAAATTTTAAGCTCTAGTACTAAGAATGATGCATATAGAAAAAATTTCCCAAAGCATTATTAGATTGGATTCAAAACATTACTCCACATAATCTAGATAAAAAAATCAAAATTATGCGTCTTGAAATCTTACAATTCAACAAAGCATCCTTTGGCCTCAACAATAAAGGTAAAAATATATTAAAAGAGAAGGCTCTCAAATCTTCGGATGAAATAGGTACAAACCCAAGCATAATGAAATTATAAAACACATAGTTTAGGTCACTAACTATCAATTAGCAAGAGTCTTGAAAGCAATCAAATTGTACCAAACCAAAACTTCCCCACAAAAAAATTTGCAATTGACCAACATTTCAGCATATGTCAATAGCACCATCTATATCTACCACAAAGAACCCAAGCATTAGCACCACTAAATTGCATAGATTATAATCAAATCTAATTCACATCCCAATTTCGGCCACAATACAACTCATACAACAAAAGGGGCTAAAACACCATACAAGAATTGATTTAAATGAAATAAGTGGAGCGAAATCGTACCTAGAAGTAGAAACCTGAAAGTAGATAGAAATTTGAGTATATGTTAAATATAGTACATAGAGCTTACCTGGATATAGAGAGAGAGAGAGAGAGAGAGAGAGAGAGAGAGAGAGAGAGAGAGTGGTTGCATGGTAGTAATGGCGGCGTTGGGCAATGGACAATGGTGATGAGAGAGAGAGGTAAGAGAGAAGAGAGGGTCAAGTGTAAATGGGGTTCTGTGGTTCGAGGGTGAAAGATAATGAGCATTTGTCATGGATTTGGTCCATGAGTATAATGCTCCTTTTTCATAAAAGTTCTCTAGCCCATATTTTTTTAGAAAATCTCATTTATCCCAAATCATGTTGATTTGAGAGTAAATGCTTCCTAAATAATCAAGTAGGGATTTTCCTTAGATCTACAAAAATTTTGGTGGAAATTAGGAAAATGAAAACTTTTAAAGTGGTAATAATTTTTGGAAGAATTTAGGTACAAGTAAAAATCATTCTTTTAAGAAAAACTTAACATACATTATTCTAAAATAACTTAGATAAGTTTTAATTATATAATGTAAGTAAGGGGATGGAAATTTTATATGGTGATAGTTTGGGAAGAAACTAAATTCTTCTTTTTGCATAAAATAGGTTTGGAAAATTTTAAAATAAATTAAATATCTTTAATTTGGAAATTTTGTTAGAAGGATTGATTAGTTTTAGAAAGAAATTTCTTTAGTTTTAGAATTTTCACTAGATTTTCTCTAAAAGTCTGACCATCTCTCCAGACTTTTCTAAAAGCACTAAGATATTTGCCAGCAACACTTGCTCACTTTCCAAATACAATTAGCCTTTCCTTTTGAAAGCTCGGTCACCTCTAGATTCTTCTTGACTTTCACCATCATCAACTTTTCTTCTCCATTCTCTCACACAATCGACTACACAGTTTCGTAAATAAGGTGTTTTAGTCTGAATAATTGATGTTTTTTATGTGAACCTAGAGGGGTGTCGAATTAATCCTTACCAATATAGTGATAAGTAAAGTTTAGAGCAAAGATGATTCCCATAGAGGATTATGTCTAATTGATTAGCTATGAAAACTAACTACAAAAATTAAATGCTAAATATGAAACAGGGGTTTGTGAACAATGAAACTAAGTAAGTAAAAACCAATAATTGTAAAGAACAAAGGAAAATAACACTGAAGACAATAATGAGAAAACTAGTTGAAGGTTCACTCTCTACCACTAGAAGTTAGTGATTAGAAATGATCTGAAAGGTTTAAGCCCAAAGTTATAGCCATTAAAGAGTCAAAAAATATAGACAATCTTAAGATTGAAGAGCTAATTGGATCTCTTCAAACCTGTGAGTTGACCATGCCTACCTAAAAGAAAACCAAGCCTATGGCTCTTAAAACTTTAAGAGAAGACGATGGTGAGGATACTAATGATGATTCACTTGATGATGAAGATATAGTCGTGTTCGCTAAGAAGTTTAGAAAGTTTTTTAAACCCAAGAGATATGATCAATCTAGGAATAAGAAAAACTTTGAAAAGAACAAAAGTAGCTCAAGTGAGAATAAGCAGGTAGAAAAGGATATGAAAGATTACAAGGATCGAGAAAAAAAAATCAAACCTTTAAATGTCATAAATGTTAGAGATTTGGGCATATACGGGTAAAATGTCTTAACTACTTGAGAAATTAAAAGAAGGCTATGAATGCCTCATTGTCTGATGATGAACCTAAGAGTAACCCTATTGATGATGATTCCTCTAGTGATGAGAAAGGAAATTATTTAGATTTCTTTGCATATGTTGAAGTGCTTAGTAATTCCTCTGAAAATAATGAGTTGTCTGATTATGACTTTGAAAGTGATGATCAGCTCCAAACTGCATATGATTACCTTTTTAAAGAGAGTGTAAAACTAAAAAGGCTAAATAAATTTAATCTTAAATAGTTGAACGAGGTAGAGCTAGAGAAAGAAAAAATTACTAAGTACCCTTGCTGAGAAGGAGGACATCATTAACCAACTTAGGAAGATGAACCTCACCGTAGAAGAAAAAGTTAAGGCTCTAAAGGGTGATTTAAAAGAATCTAGAATCCAGCTTTTACGGTTCTCCCTTGAAGCCAAATAGCTAGATCAATTATTGTGTCAAGGAAAACAAGTTAGGAATACGGCTGGCATAGGATATGATCAGACAATATCATATGTTACATCTCATTCTAAGACTAGCTTTGTCTGTACCAATGACAACATGTAAAATGAGGAAGCCAAAACTTCTCAAATTTCTGTGAGTAACTAGGTAGCCCCCAAGACCCTTGTGGTTTTTAAGAGTAAGACCACCATGTCTCAACCCAAACCTTTTCTTAAGAAACCTGATCCTAGAACCATTATCCCACCTAAGTTTGTCCTACATTCACATATGCACATATGGAACTACTAATAGGGATTTGACCACATGTGTGAGACTTGAACAGGCAATCATTATTGAGTTAATTAAATCCCTAGGTTAGCATTGATCTCTAATTAGCAGACTCTAACTATCTATATGGTCTATACTATGCAATGAAAAATAAAATAAATTAATATGATTCTCAAATAAAAGAGTCAAAAGCAAAGAGAAAGGTCAAAAGATCACCTCAAAAAAGTATAGTGAAGCTCCACGACAGGAGGAGAAAAAGCAAAAGAATATCATTAAAAGTATTAGGTCCTAGTGGCATTGGGGCTTGACTTACTTACTCTAGGTTATTCTTTGATCCCACTACTAATTTCTGGTTATCTAGCTTGTCTCTTCTCACAAATTTAACGTTTTAAGTCTGATTAGGCAACTTTTGTGACTTATTACACATGTTAAGCATAAAGCATGTAGAGTATTAAGTAATTAAATACCAAGTTGAGTCTTGTGAAATGACCTGATAAGAACTCATGGACAGACTTTATATTCTTCAAGATTGCACTATTCTTAACTCATTTGCTTAGATACTCTGCAAATTTCTCTTATGCATCTAGTATCATTTAGGAGAAATTTAGATATCGTGTGCACCTCATCATTTAGTGTAGTTTAAGGAATCTCATCCTTGAACCTACATTTTGGCTTTAAAATCTCATCATTGAGAAGGTTCTTTGTCTATCTATGACAAAAAATTGGAGATAGTCTTGCTAATGTTTGTGGTTTCTGGTCTTGTGACACCTTCTGGTGTTGTGTTTCTGATAGTCTTACTGATATACAATGTTTCTAGTTATTGATATGCAAGTGTTGTCAGGGGGTGGAAGTTGTAGCCCTGAAATCTCAGACTTGAGGTTATTTCTCAAGCTTTTAAGAGATGCGACTTAGTGAACAACACGGCATAATACAGACGTCTCTAACTTTGAGGTATTTTTTGGTTTTTGAGCCATGAGGCTCGATGCTCAAGACACCACAGTGCCATTGGTTTTGACTTGAACCAAGTTTTTAAAGTTTTTGGCTATCACAGCAATAACTACTCAACGCTGCAGTGCCACTAGTTCTATCTTTGACCCATAAATTGTCTTATGGGCACCATAGCTTCAACTGATGAAAGTCACGGTGCTATATTCTATGATCATTACTCTTACATTTTTTTTATGTTAATGATTGTTCTAGTTTATTATGTTTGTTGTCATACATGCCTCCTTGTTGTTTCGGGCACTTGTTAAATGTCTTGCACTGACATTATTGTAATTTTAGATTAGACTTGGAATAGAGGTTTGAATTATTAGCTCTTGTTAATATCACATTCTTCACCAGGTATTTGTTTTAGTATGGTGCATGAGACAAGTATGTATGGTTCATGCCTTTAGCATTTTGTTTATATCAACCATTCCTTAAAGACTTAGTTGTGTGTGAGTAAGGGGTTCAATTGTAAATGGTTTTAGCTATACTTTGTGGTAATAAAAATTTCACCCATTTATTGGGAATCTGATTTATGTTTTGTCACGAAATAACCAAAGTTAGAGTTTGTTAGGATTTTTCATTTTAGGTTGGCTAATTTTGTGACCCCACCTAAGTATTTGTTTTATTGTCTAATTCCCTATTGGTTTATTTCCCCAAGGAAAAGAAGTCAGGTGCCTATTAATCCAAAGGATAAGATCCATGATAAGTGCTTATTTTACCATGTTTTTATATTGAATTCTCTTGCATTTAATTACTTTGTTCTTAAGTTTCTTGTGTTTTTTAGGTGTTTTGAGGTGAAAATTCAATTATGCGATGAAATGATTCAAGTTTGATAAGCTTTGGAACAATTTAAAAGAAAGTCTATGTAAAAAATAACTCAAAACGCTTATTTTTAGGTCCAAGTAAGAAGTCTCAGCGCCCTAGCACCTATCCTTGGGCACCTCAGCGTTCAAAACTAAAGAAAAAGTGTCCTAGACTCGATAGTTCAGTGCCCCAAAATGGCACTGTGGCGCCTGGAAGGAGACACCAATCCATCCAGGCCTAGCGCTGAGGCATTGGTAACTAGTGTCGTAACTCGAGGTTAAAATTAGTTAGGCACCCAGTGCTGGTCCTCCTTAAATTGTTTTAAGGGCTGGGCGCTGCAATGCCCAAAATCCAATGCCCAAACACGTCTTTACTTTAAAAACCATTTGCCTACCTTATTTCACAATTCTAACTTCTAAAAGTTAAGAGAGAAACCTTAAAAGAGAGGAGGAGAAGAAGAGGAAGGTTGAAGGGAGTATTTTAGTGAAGATTCATTTGCTTGGAGTTCATCAAAGAGTTTTTTCATCGTCTTTTCTTCATTCTCTTTGTATCTTTTATTGATTTCATGGATTTGAATGTTGTATTTGAGAGATTCCCAATGTTTGAAGGCTAAATCCCCTTGGTTGAGGGTGAACTCGATGCCTTGAACATGATTTTTTAATTAAATCCATTGATAATATTAACCAACTCATCTTGAATGTTTGTTTATGTTCGTCCATTTTCTATGTTCATGATTATTGCTTGGTTTGGGTGGCCAACTAAATGATATAGGTATTCATCTAATGCTAGGATAAAGGATTGAATATGTAATATTTTGATTCTCTTATTCACAAGCAGCAATTTATAGTTATTAGGATGGTCAAGTCCTTGAGAACTATAATGTGAAGCATAACATATGTTAAATAATTGAAGCATTTGAGATTATTGCCTAGATTAATCTATCTTTCTCACCTTAATGCTTTCGTTGGATTAAATCTAGAGAGCTTGTTCTAGGTTGTTCATTGGATAAGGAGTAAATAGGGAGAGTTCTTCTATTTACCGATAAACTAATGAAAGATTGGAGTAGCAGAGCTTATTACTATCTACAATTAGTAGTCACAATAGGGAGTTGGGAGCATTGTCATGTTTAAAGTCATAATAAGTGATTGTCTATGATCACTTTCTGGTGTCCAATGATAAACTATAAATCCTCAACCATATTTCTCTTCTTAATCTAATTTTCTCATGTTTGTTGCGTTCTTTGTTTCCGTTTTGGTTCACTTTTGCTTTTAAGTTTCTTTATCTTAACAAAAACTCCCTTTTTACATTTCAGTTATTAATTCATTAATTTCAGTAGTAATTAATCAACTAACCCAATTTTCTGTGGGAAAAAGACACTTTCTTGTAAAAATAAAATACTTACTACTATATTGCAAGGAAAACACAATATGCTTTCTATTTTTCACTAACATTACAGAAAGATCACTAATCTCATTTAACTTTAAAAAAATTGATTATTAAAACGAACATCAATGATATAAGTTTCAAGTTGACTATCAAGCCCCATAAGCTCCATAGAGGAAAATTCTTATGGATAAAGTTTAGCTAAATGAATTAACTTCTCATTGTCAAATGTAGAAAATGAACCTCTTGGATTTAGGGCCCGTTTGGCAATTGATTTTCACCATGAAAAGCTATTTTTTATATAAAAAAAAAAGTACTTTTGTCACAGAGTGACATTTGGCAATTGATTTTTTTCTAGAGTGCTTTTCGAGAAAAAAAAAAGCTATTTTTCCTGCTTCTGGTTAAAAGTCATTTCAAGTGAAAGAGAGAAAATTTTATGAACAACAATACCTCTATATTGTTCACATATTTTTATTCATGTCCATCTCATGTACAATTTTCTATATTTTTTTATAATTTTAATAAAATATTTTATTTTAAATTTAATATTTATAAAAATAAAAATAAGAATAAGAATTCTTAATCATATATTTTATAATTTTAAATTTAATTTTAACAAAAAATTAATTTTTAAAATTTTTGATAAAGTATCTTATTATCCAAATACAATATAAAAAATACTTTCACATACTCTTTTAAGTAATTTTACCTGTACAAAAGTACTTTTACATTTTTACATATAAACGCAATAAACATGCTTTTTTTTCAGTAAAATCACTTCTATATAACTACATCCAAACACCAATATATGTTTTTTTTTTTAAAAAAGTAGCACTTCTATTTGAAGTATCTGCTACAAAGCACAAGCCCATCCAAACATCCTCTTAAGCTTGCAACACAAAGAAGCAATTCAGTGTTCACCTTTGTCAATCTATTGTTAAGTTCTTGAAATTGTCTACCAATCACTTGATAGAATAACTTAACTTGAAAGTAATGCAAATTGGAAACTTTTTAAACTTTACGCATTAATTTTCCTAGTGTTATGAAGGCATCATTCATATTTGAAATATTAATATTTTGCTTCTCACAAAACAATGATAATTTATTTAGTAAATTATGCCAATCATCATCTCTTATACTTTGCAATCTTTCTTTACATACTTTAACTAATGTTATAACATTTACAATGTCTTGATCACTTTTTTGTAATAGTTTTAGACAACTCATTTGTAATTCCCAAAATTTATTGGGACAATGGGACTTGTTTAATTGAATTAGTGGGATAAAAAGAATTTCATGGAATCAAAATTTATTATATATATATATATATATATATATATATAATTAATTAATTAATTCCCCCTAGCAGTGGGTCCGCCACTCATACATTGACACTACAAAAAAAATAGGTTTTTTTTGACGGCCAAAATCCATCAGAAAAGAGGAAAAATCCGTCAGAAAAATAAATTCTAATGGATTTTCTAACGACCATTTGGTCGTCAATATTTATGCTTGCCACAGACCGATATTTTGACGGATTTATGCCGTCAGAATATTTCTGACGGCCTTGTGCCATCAGAGATCTTCACATGAAGGCCGTTAGAATTTCTGACGGAATTAATTAGTCAGAAATGGCTGTCAGAATTATGCCATTAGAATGTCCGTCAAAATATCAAAAAAATGAAAAAAAAATTTGTCAATTTCTGAAGGCTTCAAGCCATCAGAATTAATTTAAAATTATTAATGATTAATGATTTTTATAATTTTATAAAATTGATTTATAAAATTTTTATTTTTATTTAAATTTTTATTAATTTATACTATTTAATTTTAATTAACTTACAATTTAAATAT